>JAHUYU010002696.1:0-17695 GCA_030439765.1 Tripidium arundinaceum | reverse complement strand
TTTGAATCGGTTATCAAGGAGAGACCAAGCTCGAACGGCACCCCAAGGCGTCAGCCTACTGGTTCAGAGACATGCTTCAGAAACACTGAGTGTCTAACAACCAAGCCTGAAGTAGTTACCATTAAATTTCTTCAGCGTTGCCTAAGCTAGTGTTTGGCTGGCCATATTATTCTAGCAAAAGCAGCCAGCTCAGTACATGGGCAAAATGGGAGTAAAAGATGATAAACGCACAATCAATTCATGCTAATTGTATTTTATCTATTTGCATCCTCGTGTTTTCTGCGATCATCGGTCTTCACTGTTTGTGGATAGAGCAAAATTCGCCAGCGGACCCCAAAGTTGTCTAAAGTGTCATCTATGTCCTCAAAGTCTCAAAATACAACTTTACCTACCTAAAGTTGTAAGGGTCACATTCAGGTACCAACGGACGTTTAGCTGACCTGCAATCCTACGTGGCATGGATCTGATAAATGAGATTCATATGTCAGCAGCAAGACTCAACCTTAGAAAAATTGTATCTTTTTTTTACGATCTCCGATGAAGATGACTGTTATATGAAAATTATAGCTCCGGACAATATCTACAACTTTATAGTTCTGAAAATTGTTGCTTTTCTAGAAATAGCTACTTTACAATTTTTGAAGTTCTTGGACTCGCTTTTGCTTTTCAGCTTTCTGTTTTTCCAAATGGGTGAAAAATAAAGAGATGTTTTATAATTGTTTTATAAAGAAGATAAAGAGAGAGTGCTTCCTCTGTCCTAGAATAAATGCATGTATCACTTTATGAGGAGTCAAAATTTGTTAAATTTGACTTCTCAGAAAGCGATATGTGTATTTATTTTGGGACGGAGGGAGTATATGTTTTTGAGAGTTGTTTTAATCAAATAATTTTTTTCACATCATATATCTCACAACAATTTTTCTACGTCTCAAAGATCACAACAGATTTTTTTTTACGGCTTACGGCTGAGCCAAATAGACCAGGATACTCCAAAGTGACCGATGATTAAAAAGGAACGCGCGCGAATGATTGCTCAATGGCTGCATGACAACCACTCGAAAAAAAAAAAAACTGTATGACAACTGGCTGTTTACGTGGGAGAGAGAATAAACTGAAGTACGACCTAATCACAGGCAATACAGCCGGTTGAGCAACGCGCGCACCAGGACATTCGTCCGTGCCATGTTCTATCCTTCGGGAAACGTACCGTGGCCAGCCGCGCCGACGAAAGGGACGCCTCCCTGCACATGCGCAGATGCATGCGGCGCGCCGCGCCGCCCTGATTCCCTGAGAAAAAAAAAGATAGTGACACGCCATCCACCGAATACCGACATGCGTCGTGAACCGCCCGCCATTCCCGGCCCTGACGCGGTAACGCACGCTCATCAATCGAACAGCCGAAGGACGGCAGGAGACAAGCGCGGCCCACCCGGGCACGCGAGCTATTCACCGGCACCGTCGAGAGTCGGGACTCGGGCGCGCGCACGCACCGGCAGCGCCGGGGTCCCCATCACACAAAGATGCCTCGATCCACCGCACCGACACGCGACACTACTCATTGATGACGCGACGTGAGCAGCAACAAATAGGGACACGCCAGCTAGTGCGCTAGCACAGTGTGGCGCTGAAGGCCTGCAGCGCCTCCGCTACTGTGCTGACTGACGCGGTGACGCCGGTGCGGGTGTGAGCGAACTGCGAGCTGCCACTGCCGCGGTCGGCAGCCGGCCGCCGCGCGCGCGCGCTGAGCGAGATGGACGCTCGGTGGGCAGTGCTGCTCGCGCTGCTGGTCGCCAGCGGCGGCGGCGGCGGTGTCTGCGCCGCTGGGGCGAAGGGCGCCAACTGGCTGGGCGGGCTGAGCCGCGCATCGTTCCCCAAGGGGTTCGTGTTCGGGACGGCGACGTCGGCGTACCAGGTCGAGGGCGCCGCGTCCACCAACGGCCGGGGCCCCTCCATCTGGGATTCATTCGCGCACGTCCCAGGTACTGCTTGTCTGCCTCGCTTCGCTTCATCACTGTGTGCTACGCTGAACTCTGCTTGACTGCTTCGGCTGGCACGGGAGTGAGGAAATCTGATGCGTAAGCGTGGATAGTCCTAGGAAGCATGGATCCAAGCATTAGGGCCTGTTTGGATCCAAACAGGGCTGCTAATAAACCTACTAATTATTAGCTGAAGGACCGCTAACTATTAATTTCATTAGTAGGTTTGGAGTTACTAATAGGTGCTAATAGTTCATATGCACCTTTAACTCACTATCCAACCACCTATTAGCAGGTGGATCCAAACAGCCCACTGCTAATAATTAGCTAGCTAAAAATTAGCAGCTATTAGCTAGCTAATTTTTAGCAGCTATTAGCTAGCTAATTTTTAGTGCTAATGGATTTTTAGCTAGCTAATTTTTAGTGCTAATTTTTAGTGCTAATGGATTTAAAAATTAGTCCACCCACGTCAGTTGCCATATCGGTGCTGCAACAACAGCGCGTCTGAATTACCATAGCCAAACGGGCGTTGATTACGGGTTGGATCTCCGAATGTTTGACAATGAGAGCAAGCGGCTACTTGATTAGGGCCTTGTTCGTTTGCCCTTTTCAGCCGGCTTATGAGCCGTACTTCAACTTATTCTCTCTCACAGAAACACTATTGAATTAGCCGGAATCAGCCAAAAAACCACCGGTCGGAATCAGATGGTTAGTAGTAGTACTTGACATTATTGTGGGGGTGGGGGTGCAAGAGATGCATCTAGTCTAGGCAGGAAAATTATGAACCAAGCACGGAATGTTGTACAACAATTAACCTGATGTTGATTGTACGCTAAGCATTGAGATCTAGGCATCTTGATCCTCATTAACTGTGGTCAACTATTCAGCTTAAACTACATTCAGATGCTCTTCTCTAAACCTGATCCGTCAGACTCAGGATTGGTGCATTGATACAGATCTTTTGGAAGTCCGGCCTATTAAGATTCTCTATTTTTGTTTTGTTGCAATGAACAGGAAATATTGTGGGGAATCAAAATGGAGACATAGCAGTGGATCAATACCATCGCTACAAGGTACTTGACTAATTTTTTTAGAAAATGGAGGAGACTTCCCGCTTCTGCATCACCGCACATAGACTATGCGAAGTAAATGAACCAATCTGGGCTGAGACATAAGGGAGTTTGATGGCTTTATGATTAATTAATTCCTTTGTTCTGCTACAGGAAGACGTTGATCTCATGAAAAGTTTGAATTTTGATGCCTACCGGTTTTCAATCTCATGGTCCAGGATCTTCCCAGGTAAAAATAAATTTGACTTAAGTTGTAGCACGATAGTGCAAACATGAGTTTTTGGGTGTTACTACTGCTGATACTTCTTTGGTTTATGTAGATGGCGAGGGGAAAGTCAATCCAGAAGGTGTAGCATATTACAATAATTTGATAAACTATCTGCTTCAGAAAGGTAATACATAAGATGGAATTGGATGATTCTACATCTGAGACGTTCATTGGAACCTATGTAAACGTATCTGAACGTCCCTCCTTGACAACTGAGCAGGCATGACTCCTTACATCAACCTTTACCACTACGATCTTCCTCTTGCGCTTGAGAAGAAATATGGAGGGTGGTTAAGCGCTAAGATGGCGTAAGTCCGTCTAAAAATTAATTGATGTTTATATCTGGTCATATTATGGATGTGTTTCGACTTTCTGTGTTTTCCCAAAAGAACAATACACAACATAGAATCACTCTAGAAATTATATGTTAGCCTAGCTAAATGTGTCATGCTGTAGCTCTAATTTCACAAGATATAGAACTAGAAATACCAGATTATACTTATATATGTATACAATTTGTTTTGTAGGGACCTGTTTACAGACTATGCTGACTTCTGTTTTAAGACCTACGGCGATCGCGTAAAGCACTGGTTTACATTCAATGAACCAAGGATAGTAGCGCTACTTGGCTATGACACAGGGTCAAATCCTCCTCAAAGGTGCACCAAATGCGCTGCCGGTGGGAATTCAGCAACCGAACCTTACATTGTTGCTCATAATTTTCTCTTGGCACATGCTGCTGCAGTTGCAAGATACCGTACGAAATATCAGGTATTTTCTTCTTGAGAATGTCAAAAGTTCCCCTGAAAATAAAAGCTAACTAGGACTGCTGAACTGATGTTATTTTATTCAATGAAGTGTGCGGTCCAAAATTTTATTTTATGAAATGAAATGTGGCAGGGTCTATATATGCTTGGAACAATGGTCAACATACTTTCATATTTATAGCTTTATTCTTCATGAAAACTTCATGAAATGCATTAGCTTGTTTTCCTAAATAGTTGGACATACCTGGCGAATCTCATTAACTTCTTGGATTTAAAATTGCTGATGGAATAGTGGCATAATGTTTTCAAAACGTAGGCTGCTCAGAAAGGTAAGGTTGGAATAGTCCTGGACTTCAACTGGTATGAAGCTCTCACAAATTCACCTGATGACCAAGCAGCGGCCCAAAGAGCTAGGGACTTCCACATTGGCTGGTAAGCTATATCAGTATGCTCTGTCAGAACCTAAGTTTCGATAATGAAAACTGCAAGTTATAACATAGTTAACTGTTACATCTGGTGCAGGTTTGTTGATCCATTAATAAATGGACATTATCCACAGATAATGCAAGATCTTGTGAAAGAGAGGCTGCCCCGGTTCACTCCTGAGCAAGCTAAATTGGTCAAGGGCTCAGCAGACTACATTGGTATCAATCAATACACAGCCAGCTACTTGAAGGGACAGAAACTGCTCCAGCAGACACCAAGTAGCTACTCTGCCGATTGGCAGGTTCAATATGTTTGTGAGTTTCTTGCCTTAAAACTCTATATAAATATATTTGCCTTAGATATTTTTTCACCTAACCGAAACATTTGTCCCATAAATTCTGTAGTTGAACGCAATGGCAAACCAATTGGACCACAGGTATGCAGTTCCTCCATTTACTCTTTCTCAACGTTATTCCCATTTTGCTAGCCAAGCACAAGGCCGGATTTGAACCATTGGGCCATCCAAAACACTAGGCACAGCTGAACAAAATAGTACCTTCAGGCTCTGCCCTAGAGATCTCAATGCTTCTGAAGCATGTCCCTGAACCAGTAGGCCGACGCCTTCGGGTGCCGTTCGAGCGTGTTGAAGTCAACATAGACGATGCCAAACTTGGACGAGTATCCTGCCAGCCACTCGAAGTTGTCAAGGAAAGACCAGGCGAAGTAGCCAGCCACGTTTGCACCCTGATCTATGGCTTTTTTCAGCTGCCCGATGTAGCTTCTGTAGAACCGCACCCTTGTGGCATCGCGCAGGTACTGGTCACGGGTCAAGTTTCCAGGCTGGTCCATTCCTGGTAACACAGAAAAAAAGATTGATATTTGATTGCCTTGGTATGCAACGTGTTCATGTGAAACGTGGAATAAGTATGGAATCTTGTTGAGTACCGTTCTCGGTTATGTAGACAGTTGGATTCCCATACTTCTGCTTGAGGTAGTTCACACATCCGTACATCCCCGTCGGGACGATGTAAAGCCAATTAGAATTTGCCTACATGTCCATGCATTAGTTACCAAGGATTTATTGCAGTACTTTTGAATTTGTAGCTGATGGTAGCATAATATGCACTACGCAGTGCTAACAAAGTAAATAACGTTGAGAAAGAGTAAATGGAGGAACTGCATACCTGTGGTCCAATTGGTTTGCCATTGCGTTCAACTACAGAATTTATGGGACAAATGTTTCGGTTAGGTGAAAAAATATCTAAGGCAAATATATTTATATAGAGTTTTAAGGCAAGAAACTCACAAACATATTGAACCTGCCAATCGGCAGAGTAGCTACTTGGTGTCTGCTGGAGCAGTTTCTGTCCCTTCAAGTAGCTGGCTGTGTATTGATTGATACCAATGTAGTCTGCTGAGCCCTTGACCAATTTAGCTTGCTCAGGAGTGAACCGGGGCAGCCTCTCTTTCACAAGATCTTGCATTATCTGTGGATAATGTCCATTTATTAATGGATCAACAAACCTGCACCAGATGTAACAGTTAACTATGTTATAACTTGCAGTTTTCATTATCGAAACTTAGGTTCTGACAGAGCATACTGATATAGCTTACCAGCCAATGTGGAAGTCCCTAGCTCTTTGGGCCGCTGCTTGGTCATCAGGTGAATTTGTGAGAGCTTCATACCAGTTGAAGTCCAGGACTATTCCAACCTTACCTTTCTGAGCAGCCTACGTTTTGAAAACATTATGCCACTATTCCATCAGCAATTTTAAATCCAAGAAGTTAATGAGATTCGCCAGGTATGTCCAACTATTTAGGAAAACAAGCTAATGCATTTCATGAAGTTTTCATGAAGAATAAAGCTATAAATATGAAAGTATGTTGACCATTGTTCCAAGCATATATAGACCCTGCCACATTTCATTTCATAAAATAAAATTTTGGACCGCACACTTCATTGAATAAAATAACATCAGTTCAGCAGTCCTAGTTAGCTTTTATTTTCAGGGGAACTTTTGACATTCTCAAGAAGAAAATACCTGATATTTCGTACGGTATCTTGCAACTGCAGCAGCATGTGCCAAGAGAAAATTATGAGCAACAATGTAAGGTTCGGTTGCTGAATTCCCACCGGCAGCGCATTTGGTGCACCTTTGAGGAGGATTTGACCCTGTGTCATAGCCAAGTAGCGCTACTATCCTTGGTTCATTGAATGTAAACCAGTGCTTTACGCGATCGCCGTAGGTCTTAAAACAGAAGTCAGCATAGTCTGTAAACAGGTCCCTACAAAACAAATTGTATACATATATAAGTATAATCTGGTATTTCTAGTTCTATATCTTGTGAAATTAGAGCTACAGCATGACACATTTAGCTAGGCTAACATATAATTTCTAGAGTGATTCTATGTTGTGTATTGTTCTTTTGGGAAAACACAGAAAGTCGAAACACATCCATAATATGACCAGATATAAACATCAATTAATTTTTAGACGGACTTACGCCATCTTAGCGCTTAACCACCCTCCATATTTCTTCTCAAGCGCAAGAGGAAGATCGTAGTGGTAAAGGTTGATGTAAGGAGTCATGCCTGCTCAGTTGTCAAGGAGGGACGTTCAGATACGTTTACATAGGTTCCAATGAACGTCTCAGATGTAGAATCATCCAATTCCATCTTATGTATTACCTTTCTGAAGCAGATAGTTTATCAAATTATTGTAATATGCTACACCTTCTGGATTGACTTTCCCCTCGCCATCTACATAAACCAAAGAAGTATCAGCAGTAGTAACACCCAAAAACTCATGTTTGCACTATCGTGCTACAACTTAAGTCAAATTTATTTTTACCTGGGAAGATCCTGGACCATGAGATTGAAAACCGGTAGGCATCAAAATTCAAACTTTTCATGAGATCAACGTCTTCCTGTAGCAGAACAAAGGAATTAATTAATCATAAAGCCATCAAACTCCCTTATGTCTCAGCCCAGATTGGTTCATTTACTTCGCATAGTCTATGTGCGGTGATGCAGAAGCGGGAAGTCTCCTCCATTTTCTAAAAAAATTAGTCAAGTACCTTGTAGCGATGGTATTGATCCACTGCTATGTCTCCATTTTGATTCCCCACAATATTTCCTGTTCATTGCAACAAAACAAAAATAGAGAATCTTAATAGGCCGGACTTCCAAAAGATCTGTATCAATGCACCAATCCTGAGTCTGACGGATCAGGTTTAGAGAAGAGCATCTGAATGTAGTTTAAGCTGAATAGTTGACCACAGTTAATGAGGATCAAGATGCCTAGATCTCAATGCTTAGCGTACAATCAACATCAGGTTAATTGTTGTACAACATTCCGTGCTTGGTTCATAATTTTCCTGCCTAGACTAGATGCATCTCTTGCACCCCCACCCCCACAATAATGTCAAGTACTACTACTAACCATCTGATTCCGACCGGTGGTTTTTTGGCTGATTCCGGCTAATTCAATAGTGTTTCTGTGAGAGAGAATAAGTTGAAGTACGGCTCATAAGCCGGCTGAAAAGGGCAAACGAACAAGGCCCTAATCAAGTAGCCGCTTGCTCTCATTGTCAAACATTCGGAGATCCAACCCGTAATCAACGCCCGTTTGGCTATGGTAATTCAGACGCGCTGTTGTTGCAGCACCGATATGGCAACTGACGTGGGTGGACTAATTTTTAAATCCATTAGCACTAAAAATTAGCACTAAAAATTAGCTAGCTAAAAATCCATTAGCACTAAAAATTAGCTAGCTAATAGCTGCTAAAAATTAGCTAGCTAATAGCTGCTAATTTTTAGCTAGCTAATTATTAGCAGTGGGCTGTTTGGATCCACCTGCTAATAGGTGGTTGGATAGTGAGTTAAAGGTGCATATGAACTATTAGCACCTATTAGTAACTCCAAACCTACTAATGAAATTAATAGTTAGCGGTCCTTCAGCTAATAATTAGTAGGTTTATTAGCAGCCCTGTTTGGATCCAAACAGGCCCTAATGCTTGGATCCATGCTTCCTAGGACTATCCACGCTTACGCATCAGATTTCCTCACTCCCGTGCCAGCCGAAGCAGTCAAGCAGAGTTCAGCGTAGCACACAGTGATGAAGCGAAGCGAGGCAGACAAGCAGTACCTGGGACGTGCGCGAATGAATCCCAGATGGAGGGGCCCCGGCCGTTGGTGGACGCGGCGCCCTCGACCTGGTACGCCGACGTCGCCGTCCCGAACACGAACCCCTTGGGGAACGATGCGCGGCTCAGCCCGCCCAGCCAGTTGGCGCCCTTCGCCCCAGCGGCGCAGACACCGCCGCCGCCGCCGCTGGCGACCAGCAGCGCGAGCAGCACTGCCCACCGAGCGTCCATCTCGCTCAGCGCGCGCGCGCGGCGGCCGGCTGCCGACCGCGGCAGTGGCAGCTCGCAGTTCGCTCACACCCGCACCGGCGTCACCGCGTCAGTCAGCACAGTAGCGGAGGCGCTGCAGGCCTTCAGCGCCACACTGTGCTAGCGCACTAGCTGGCGTGTCCCTATTTGTTGCTGCTCACGTCGCGTCATCAATGAGTAGTGTCGCGTGTCGGTGCGGTGGATCGAGGCATCTTTGTGTGATGGGGACCCCGGCGCTGCCGGTGCGTGCGCGCGCCCGAGTCCCGACTCTCGACGGTGCCGGTGAATAGCTCGCGTGCCCGGGTGGGCCGCGCTTGTCTCCTGCCGTCCTTCGGCTGTTCGATTGATGAGCGTGCGTTACCGCGTCAGGGCCGGGAATGGCGGGCGGTTCACGACGCATGTCGGTATTCGGTGGATGGCGTGTCACTATCTTTTTTTTTCTCAGGGAATCAGGGCGGCGCGGCGCGCCGCATGCATCTGCGCATGTGCAGGGAGGCGTCCCTTTCGTCGGCGCGGCTGGCCACGGTACGTTTCCCGAAGGATAGAACATGGCACGGACGAATGTCCTGGTGCGCGCGTTGCTCAACCGGCTGTATTGCCTGTGATTAGGTCGTACTTCAGTTTATTCTCTCTCCCACGTAAACAGCCAGTTGTCATACAGTTTTTTTTTTCGAGTGGTTGTCATGCAGCCATTGAGCAATCATTCGCGCGCGTTCCTTTTTAATCATCGGTCACTTTGGAGTATCCTGGTCTATTTGGCTCAGCCGTAAGCCGTAAAAAAAAATCTGTTGTGATCTTTGAGACGTAGAAAAATTGTTGTGAGATATATGATGTGAAAAAAATTATTTGATTAAAACAACTCTCAAAAACATATACTCCCTCCGTCCCAAAATAAATACACATATCGCTTTCTGAGAAGTCAAATTTAACAAATTTTGACTCCTCATAAAGTGATACATGCATTTATTCTAGGACAGAGGAAGCACTCTCTCTTTATCTTCTTTATAAAACAATTATAAAACATCTCTTTATTTTTCACCCATTTGGAAAAACAGAAAGCTGAAAAGCAAAAGCGAGTCCAAGAACTTCAAAAATTGTAAAGTAGCTATTTCTAGAAAAGCAACAATTTTCAGAACTATAAAGTTGTAGATATTGTCCGGAGCTATAATTTTCATATAACAGTCATCTTCATCGGAGATCGTAAAAAAAAGATACAATTTTTCTAAGGTTGAGTCTTGCTGCTGACATATGAATCTCATTTATCAGATCCATGCCACGTAGGATTGCAGGTCAGCTAAACGTCCGTTGGTACCTGAATGTGACCCTTACAACTTTAGGTAGGTAAAGTTGTATTTTGAGACTTTGAGGACATAGATGACACTTTAGACAACTTTGGGGTCCGCTGGCGAATTTTGCTCTATCCACAAACAGTGAAGACCGATGATCGCAGAAAACACGAGGATGCAAATAGATAAAATACAATTAGCATGAATTGATTGTGCGTTTATCATCTTTTACTCCCATTTTGCCCATGTACTGAGCTGGCTGCTTTTGCTAGAATAATATGGCCAGCCAAACACTAGCTTAGGCAACGCTGAAGAAATTTAATGGTAACTACTTCAGGCTTGGTTGTTAGACACTCAGTGTTTCTGAAGCATGTCTCTGAACCAGTAGGCTGACGCCTTGGGGTGCCGTTCGAGCTTGGGCGTGCTGAAGTCGACATAGACCATTCCAAACTTGGACGTGTAACTTGACTGCCACTCGAAGTTATCAAGGAGAGACCAAGCGAAGTAGCCAGCCACGTTGGCGCCGTCATCGATGGCTTTCTTCAGCTCAGCGAGGTAGCCTTTGTAGAATTGCACCCTTGTGGTGTCGTGCAAGTACTGGTCACGGGTCAAGTTTCCAGGTTGATCCATTCCTGGTAACATAGAAACAAGATTGGTATATGTATCCCTTGATATGCAACGCATTTCATGTGAAATGTGTAATAGAGAGATATGAGACTGTACTAATGAGTACCGTTCTCGGTTATGAAAACTGTTGGATTTCCATACTTCTGCTTCAGATAGTTCACACAACCATACATCCCTGTTGGAACAATGTAAAGCCACTTCGAATTCGCCTGATATTGTAAAGCCAATCAGGATTTCTGAAACTAACGAGTCATTTCGTAATTCACCAGCACTGAGCCACTGATGGTGTAATGTGTGTGTAGTACTAGTTTACTGGATGATGTTTGCAAATGTTGAAGTGAAGAACTACATACCTGTGGTCCAATTGGTTTGCCGTTCCGTTCTACTGCATAATTTAGGGGACAAATGATCAGGTGAAAAATATCTAAATTTAAGTGAAACTTGAGTTTGAGGCAAGAGCTCACAAATATATTGAACCTGCCAATCAGCTGAGTAGCTGGTAGGCTTCTGCTGGAGCAATTTCTGTCCCTTCATGTAGCTAGCTGTGTATTGGTTGATCCCAATGTAATCCGCTGAGCCCTTGACCAATTTAGCTTGCTCAGGAGTAAACTTGGGCAGTCTCTCTTTCACAATGTCTTGCATTATCTGTGGATAATGTCCATTTATTAATGGATCAACAAACCTGCATCAAAGGCAATTATTGATGATATTATAACTTGTACTTTCCTTACATGAAAACTCAGGTTTTGACAAAGGATACTTGCATAGCTTACCAACCAACATGGAAATCCCTTGCTCGTTGAGCCGCTGCTTGGTCTTCAGTTGAGTTTGTGAGAGCTTCATACCAATTGAAGTCCAGAACTATTCCAACCTTTCCTCTCTGAGCAGCCTATCCTTTGAAAATTTTATTTTGTCAGCAATTTAAACCGGAAGATGTTAATTATCAAGTTGTACATATCCAGCAAACTGGACAGGCTAGGTATTGCATGGCTGTTGCGATTTACATGACCAATTAGTTATGGAAGGAATCTGTTGCATTTATTGAGTCAGGAATAGAATTGAAACATTATAAAGTATGTTGAGCGTCTTTCCAAAGCATATTAGACCCTGCAACATTTCATTTCTTAAAATGTATTTTTGGACTGCACACTTCATGTAGTAAAGTAAGATCAAATTTTGTACTGCACTCAAGATTACTGATACTAACATAGCACTTCAAGAACAGATCTGTAAGTTTTTTGTCCAGGGTAATTCTTTGAGATATTAAGTAGAACATACCTGATACTTATTACGGTATCTCGCCACCGCAGCAGCATGTGACAAGAGAAAATTATGAGCAACGATATAAGGTTCTGTTGCTGAATTCCCACCAGCAGCACATTTGGTACACCTTTGAGGAGGAATCGACCCACCATCATAACCAAGTAGTGCTACTATCCTTGGCTCATTGAATGTAAACCAATGCTTTACCCGATCGCCAAAAGTCTTAAAACAGAAGTCGGCATAGTCTGTGAACAGTTTCCTACAAAATATCGTATAGAAAATATAAATAAAATCTGGTTTTTCTTCCGGTTAAGACTTGTGATACTAGAGATTTAGCATGACACATTTTGCAAGGATAAAATAAATTAAACAGAGTGCTTCTGTACATTGTACAGTCTTCTTTTGGGAAAATATAGAAACACTTTCATATTCATAATTATCTATTTGTAGGGATTAGGACTCTAGGAGTCACATTGACTCAGTAACAAATCTCAGCACATGAACAGACAGAAATTTAATTGATTTTAGACTGACTTACGCCATCTTGGGGTTTAACCACCCTCCATATTTGTTCTGAAGCGCAAGAGGAAGATCGGAGTGGTAAAGATTGGCGTATGGAGTAATGCCTGCTCAGTTTTCAAGGAGACATTCAGACATGAGCGAATGTGGGTTCCAACCGAAGCCTCAGATGTTGAACTTGGTCCAACTTGAGCTTATACCTTTCTGAAGCAGGTAGTCTATTGTGAGACCCAGCCCAAATAGGCCAGTTGGGCCGGGCCAGATTCGGGTTACTGTAGCGCTCGGGGCCTGTAGCTCCGCGGAAATCACTGTAGCAGCCGAAACTTAGGATCATACAGGAGGCTGAGGAAAAGTTGAGCCAGCTTAAAAGCCTGGACCGGGAAAGCTATTAACTCCGGATCGATCTTTTTGCGCGAAGCGAGGACGAAATCACAAGAGAGTTAATTAGCAGGTGTGGTCCATTCTACGTATAGAGTGGGCCTTAGCCGTCATCCCGGGTCGGGGCGTTACAAATGGTATTCAGAGCCAACTCTCGCGGTTTCACGAACGTATGGCTTGGGAGCTCGGACAGGTTGCGCATGACTCTGCAAGAGCATGGCACTTGGGGCGGGGAGCTGGGAATACGGACGTGGCTAAGAGAGTCGATCCTGGACATTTGTCCCGTATGGGTAAGCTGGTTTGATAGTTCGACCCGGACAGATTCGGGTTACTGTAGCGCTCGGGTACTTAGCTGAGGAAAAGTTGAGCCAGCTTAAAAGCCTGGACCGGGGAGGCTATTAACTCCAGATCGATCCTTTTGCGCGAAGCGAGGACGAAAGCACAAGAGAGTTAATTAGCAGATGTGGTCCATTCAACGTGTAGAGTGGGCCTTAGCCGTCATCCCGGGTCGGGGCGCTACATCTATCAAATTGTTGTAATAGGCAACACCTTCTGGATTGACTCTTCCCTCGCCATCTACATAAAGCAAAGATGTGTGTAGTAAACCTAAAAGAACTTGTGCTCCCAGACTACCTTGCTAAGTACAACTGAACTCAGATTTATGTACCTGGGAAGATCCTGGACCATGAAATTGAAAACCGGTAGGCATCAAAATTCAAACTTTTCATGAGGTCAACATCTTCCTGTAGCATGACAAAAGGACTAAAGTATATATAAGGCTAACTAACAAACTTTCTTTTACTTCAAATTTCACCAGCATAAAACCTAGATGGATTCTAGCATTTACTACATCTCATTTGCTAGCAGTACCCTGTAACGATGATATTGATCCACTGCGACGTCTGCAGTCTGGTTCCCTACAATATTTCCTGTTGATGGCAAACACAAAACAGAGAATGTCAATGGAACAGGAAACTTCAATCGTAGCAGCAGACACAAGGTACCGCTCCCGAGTCTGGCGGGTCGAGTACAGAGAAGACCATCTCGTACGCTTTCGATCAGACTCTTGCAGCACACTACACTAGTCGAAGCCGAGCTTGCTATGCTAGCGCAGGGAGGGACGGCCGGACGGGGCATAGTCGGGCACAACTGGATCTGAGTGTAAGCGAGAGGTGATTGCTACCGTACCTGGGGTGTGCACGAATGGGTCCCAGGTGGAGGGCCCCCGGCCGTTGGTGGACGCGGCGCCCTCGACCTGGTACGCCGACGTCGCCGTCCCGAACACGAAGCCCCTGGGGAACGCCGCCCGGCTCAGCCCCGCCGCTGCACCTGCACGCGCGCCGCCGCACGCCACCAGCAGCGCGAGCAGCAGCGCCGCCCACCGAGCAGCGACCATCTCTTCTCCCCTGCCGCGGCGCACTAGCTCTGGCTCTCCTGCCTCCTGGTAACAGTTGGGTGGCAGTAGCACTACTGCTCCTGCTAGCTAGGGTCGTCACCACTCCCTACAGGCTACAGCTACAGTCCCCGGCGCGGCATCTTTTTGATGTGAACTCGGCCGTGCACGCGCCCGAGTTTCGACGATATCCTGCTTCCTGGCTACGGGCCGACACGGCTGGTGCGGGTAGCGATTAACTTATCCGAGCGCATGGCTCGTGCGCGTCTACTTTCCTTGGAGTTGGAGGCTTGGATTGTTTATGGGTCGCCCTGTCGGTTTCAGTGGCTGGCGCGATCCTCTTCCTCCTTTTTGATGAACCGGCGCGCCCCGTGGTCGCGGGAGTATCTCGCGGTGCGCGCGCTGCGGAAGCCGGAAGGAAACCCAGCCGGCGTCTACTGTCTAGTTGGCTAGTGAAACAGCACGTCGTTCGGAGTGCGGACTTGAATTATTTGCCTGGGAGATCGAAGGTTTCGTTGTACTGCAGCTGCAAACTTGGATGTGCTCGTGCTGCCACCTCGGAAGAACGTGACCATGTGGGGAAGCGATCTGGAGTCTTGCGTTTTCAGAAATCTGGATCAAGCACTGTTCGAAATCGAAATGGAACCGCTCCCGACATCCCGTTGAAGGTCACGGCCTCACGGGGCATGGATCTGATAAATGAGATTCATATGTCAGCAGCAAGACTCAACCTTAGAAAAATTGTATCTTTTTTTTACGATCTCCGATGAAGATGACTGTTATATGAAAATTATAGCTCCGGACAATATCTACAACTTTATAGTTCTGAAAATTGTTGCTTTTCTAGAAATAGCTACTTTACAATTTTTGAAGTTCTTGGACTCGCTTTTGCTTTTCAGCTTTCTGTTTTTCCAAATGGGTGAAAAATAAAGAGATGTTTTATAATTGTTTTATAAAGAAGATAAAGAGAGAGTGCTTCCTCTGTCCTAGAATAAATGCATGTATCACTTTATGAGGAGTCAAAATTTGTTAAATTTGACTTCTCAGAAAGCGATATGTGTATTTATTTTGGGACGGAGGGAGTATATGTTTTTGAGAGTTGTTTTAATCAAATAATTTTTTTCACATCATATATCTCACAACAATTTTTCTACGTCTCAAAGATCACAACAGATTTTTTTTTACGGCTTACGGCTGAGCCAAATAGACCAGGATACTCCAAAGTGACCGATGATTAAAAAGGAACGCGCGCGAATGATTGCTCAATGGCTGCATGACAACCACTCGAAAAAAAAAACTGTATGACAACTGGCTGTTTACGTGGGAGAGAGAATAAACTGAAGTACGACCTAATCACAGGCAATACAGCCGGTTGAGCAACGCGCGCACCAGGACATTCGTCCGTGCCATGTTCTATCCTTCGGGAAACGTACCGTGGCCAGCCGCGCCGACGAAAGGGACGCCTCCCTGCACATGCGCAGATGCATGCGGCGCGCCGCGCCGCCCTGATTCCCTGAGAAAAAAAAAGATAGTGACACGCCATCCACCGAATACCGACATGCGTCGTGAACCGCCCGCCATTCCCGGCCCTGACGCGGTAACGCACGCTCATCAATCGAACAGCCGAAGGACGGCAGGAGACAAGCGCGGCCCACCCGGGCACGCGAGCTATTCACCGGCACCGTCGAGAGTCGGGACTCGGGCGCGCGCACGCACCGGCAGCGCCGGGGTCCCCATCACACAAAGATGCCTCGATCCACCGCACCGACACGCGACACTACTCATTGATGACGCGACGTGAGCAGCAACAAATAGGGACACGCCAGCTAGTGCGCTAGCACAGTGTGGCGCTGAAGGCCTGCAGCGCCTCCGCTACTGTGCTGACTGACGCGGTGACGCCGGTGCGGGTGTGAGCGAACTGCGAGCTGCCACTGCCGCGGTCGGCAGCCGGCCGCCGCGCGCGCGCGCTGAGCGAGATGGACGCTCGGTGGGCAGTGCTGCTCGCGCTGCTGGTCGCCAGCGGCGGCGGCGGCGGTGTCTGCGCCGCTGGGGCGAAGGGCGCCAACTGGCTGGGCGGGCTGAGCCGCGCATCGTTCCCCAAGGGGTTCGTGTTCGGGACGGCGACGTCGGCGTACCAGGTCGAGGGCGCCGCGTCCACCAACGGCCGGGGCCCCTCCATCTGGGATTCATTCGCGCACGTCCCAGGTACTGCTTGTCTGCCTCGCTTCGCTTCATCACTGTGTGCTACGCTGAACTCTGCTTGACTGCTTCGGCTGGCACGGGAGTGAGGAAATCTGATGCGTAAGCGTGGATAGTCCTAGGAAGCATGGATCCAAGCATTAGGGCCTGTTTGGATCCAAACAGGGCTGCTAATAAACCTACTAATTATTAGCTGAAGGACCGCTAACTATTAATTTCATTAGTAGGTTTGGAGTTGCTAATAGGTGCTAATAGTTCATATGCACCTTTAACTCACTATCCAACCACCTATTAGCAGGTGGATCCAAACAGCCCACTGCTAATAATTAGCTAGCTAAAAATTAGCAGCTATTAGCTAGCTAATTTTTAGCAGCTATTAGCTAGCTAATTTTTAGTGCTAATGGATTTTTAGCTAGCTAATTTTTAGTGCTAATTTTTAGTGCTAATGGATTTAAAAATTAGTCCACCCACGTCAGTTGCCATATCGGTGCTGCAACAACAGCGCGTCTGAATTACCATAGCCAAACGGGCGTTGATTACGGGTTGGATCTCCGAATGTTTGACAATGAGAGCAAGCGGCTACTTGATTAGGGCCTTGTTCGTTTGCCCTTTTCAGCCGGCTTATGAGCCGTACTTCAACTTATTCTCTCTCACAGAAACACTATTGAATTAGCCGGAATCAGCCAAAAAACCACCGGTCGGAATCAGATGGTTAGTAGTAGTACTTGACATTATTGTGGGGGTGGGGGTGCAAGAGATGCATCTAGTCTAGGCAGGAAAATTATGAACCAAGCACGGAATGTTGTACAACAATTAACCTGATGTTGATTGTACGCTAAGCATTGAGATCTAGGCATCTTGATCCTCATTAACTGTGGTCAACTATTCAGCTTAAACTACATTCAGATGCTCTTCTCTAAACCTGATCCGTCAGACTCAGGATTGGTGCATTGATACAGATCTTTTGGAAGTCCGGCCTATTAAGATTCTCTATTTTTGTTTTGTTGCAATGAACAGGAAATATTGTGGGGAATCAAAATGGAGACATAGCAGTGGATCAATACCATCGCTACAAGGTACTTGACTAATTTTTTTAGAAAATGGAGGAGACTTCCCGCTTCTGCATCA
>JAHUYU010003227.1:0-18023 GCA_030439765.1 Tripidium arundinaceum | reverse complement strand
ACGGCAATCTTCTCCACAAAAACCACGAGAAAGGTTGCAGCTTCCTGCTAGTTTGCGCTGGCTGGCTTATAGTGCCCGCTTCTAGAACGCGTCCAGAATTCGTGGACTGCCCCCCGCCTCGCCCCAGTTCACACGCCAAGTCCCAGTACAAAGCCTACGGAATTTCCCCCAACCCCAATTCGAGCTGTTCGGTTTCAGTCAGTCGCCGCCGCCCGCTGCTGAACTGAAAGTTGAAACCAGCTCGCCGGGGCTCCGATTTCCCCCAATTTTTTTTCTGCTAGGAGGCCGCGGCGACCATGGGAAACTGCTGCGCCGCGCCGTCGACGGAGGGGAGCGGCAAGAACCGCCCCAAGAAGCAGAAGGCGAACCCCTACACCGTCGCGTACAACCGCGGGGCGGCGCCGCCGTCGGCGCGCCCGGGCCTGGTGGTGCTGCGGGACCCAACGGGCGGGACCTCGGCGCGCAGTACGAGCTCGGCGGCGAGCTGGGCCGCGGCGAGTTCGGCGTCACGTACCTGTGCACGGAGTCCGCCACGGGGGCGCGGTACGCGTGCAAGTCCATCTCCAAGCGCAAGCTGCGGACGCCCGTGGACGTGGAGGACGTGCGCCGGGAGGTGGACATCATGCGCCACATGCCGGCGCACCCCAACATCGTCAGCCCTCCGCGCCGCCTACGAGGATGAGGACGCCGTGCACCTCGTCATGGAGCTCTGCGAGGGAGGGGAGCTCTTCGACAGGATCGTCGCCCGGGGGCACTACACGGAGCGTGCTGCCGCCGCCGTCACGCGCACCATCGTGGAGGTCGTCCAGGTGAGCATCTCTTTCTTCTTGCTTCTTGATTCCTACTACTAGCTTCTTGTTTACTACTATTAAAGTTGTATGATTGGTACTAGTAGTGTCTTTTACTCTGTTATATTCATTTAAGAAATTATAGTTCAGACGAGAAACCTCTTTGCTTGTTGCTCAAGTTGGCACTGGCTGATATTTTGGTGATTGGTCATGAATCATGAGCGGGTGTTGATCATTTTTGTCCTATTTGACCAATACGAAACATGCTTTCAGTTCATGCTGAGCCAGATAAACGTCAATGGGTTTTCAACCTTTGGGGCTAGTTTTGTAATAAATGATTAATCAGATTGTAATAAATCAGCTTTGAGGAGCTATTTTAGTCAAATACATTTTACTGCAAATATTTGTAGTAGGAGTCACATTGGCAAAGCAATATCATTTTTTTCCTACTTTGTTCCTTGCACTATTTTTTTTATAACATAAACAGTATATAACTTGATTTTTGCATCATTCCATGTGTCGTGACATGAATCCTTGTTCTTTACTGTGCAGATGTGCCACAGGCATGGCGTCATGCACCGGGACCTTAAACCAGAGAACTTTTTATATGCAAGCAAGAAGGAGAGTTCCCCTCTGAAAGCAATTGATTTTGGGCTGTCTGTGTTCTTCAGGCCTGGTAAAATTTTATGGACAACTAATGAGCAATCAATTATTTTTTGAACACATGGCATTTGTTGTACCTATGGAAAATAAGAAAGTGGAGTGCCTATATGTAATTTCCCATTGTAATGTGCTTCATTTCCCAGCAACATAGAGCTAACTTCGTTGATGCAGTTTATTGGACATATGCATATCCTTACAGAAAATCTGAATAGCTGTTGGCTTTCGTATGTAGGTGAGCGATTTACTGAAATCGTAGCAGTCCATACTACATGGCTCCAGAGGTTCTAAAGCGAAACTATGGCCCTGAAGTTGATGTCTGGAGTGCTGGAGTGATACTTTACATACTTCTTTGTGGTGTACCACCATTTTGGGCAGGTACTTTCAAACTCTGGTCTGGAATGCATGCATGTTAATAATAAGTTAGAACACGATCATAATCCCATATTCGTGATGCTATGCAGAAACTGAACAGGGAGTAGCACAGGCAATTATACGATCTGTGGTAGATTTCAAAAGAGAACCATGGCCCAGAGTATCTGAGCCTGCTAAAGATCTTGTCAGGCGGATGCTGGACCCAAATCCATTAACACGGTTTACTGCAGCACAAGTACTTGGTAAGCCTCGCTGTCACCTATTCCTATTGCACAACTGGCTTAGGATGCTACCACTCTATGATTGTTATTTGTTAGGGAAAATTGAATCTTAATTGGTGATGTGCCAGAATTATGTATTGGTTGACATGAACCAGACTTGCCTTAAAATTCTCATTCTGGGAGTTATACAATACACAGAAGATATATATGACTATGCAAGTGTGATTTGCTATTCGAAAGAGTTAATGTCCTGTACTTCTATCTTTCTATCATTCTGTTATAGTGTATTTTATTGAAATACGATGCTCAAAATTATTATGATTTTACTAATTGTATGTATCAAATTATTTTGTCATTGCTTTTCTGACAATGTTAGTTGAATGAGCAGAGCATCCATGGTTACATGACTCTAAAAAGATGCCAGACATTTCTCTTGGTGATGCTGTCCGAGCAAGATTGCAGCAATTTGCTGCAATGAACAAGTTGAAGAAGAAAGCACTAAGGGTAAGATTTGCTGCATGTTGGTAGCAGACATAATCACCTTCCTTATTGGACATAGAAGGTGCATGCAAAATACAAGAAGAATGGAATATTGGGGATCATCTTGTTATAATTTTATGCTTAACCATCTGCAGGTGATTGCCGAGCATCTGTCTGTGGAGGAAGTAGCTGACATAAAGCAAATGTTTGATAAGATGGATGTGAACAAGAATGGCAAGCTAACATTCGAGGAATTCAAGGCTGGCCTTCGTAAACTGGGAAACCAAATGCCTGATTCAGATCTTCAGATATTGATGGATGCCGTGAGTTACTTACCATAGATACTCTACACTAGTGCTAAAATAACGAACTCATTAAATGCTACTTTCAATGCTTTGCAGGCTGATGTTGATAAAAATGGGACCCTAGATTATGAGGAATTCGTCACTTTATCTGTCCATGTGAGAAAAATAGGCAACGATGAACACATCCAAAAGGCCTTCACATACTTCGACCGGAATAAGAGTGGGTACATAGAAATCGAAGAGCTTCGAGAAGCACTAGCTGATGAACTGGAGGGCACTGATGAAGACATTATCAATGGCATCATCCGAGACGTGGACACAGATAAGGTCAGCAAAATCTACCTCCATAGGCCACAAATTTTAGTTTGTAGTACACTTATGTTGGTAAAATGCTAGGTATTTGGTTTTTAAAATGCTAATCCATGAACTCATATCATCAACGGCGGACCTAGTATGGGAGTAGCAGAGAAAACCTATTGGGATGGTTGTAGTTTCTGGATTAGAAGAAGTGTGCCTTGTCCATGGTCGCATGACACGGTCAAGGTTCAGGTGCTGCTAGTTGCCAGGCATGGACTTACTTTATTTGACTAAAGGATAGTTGACTGTAATAAATCTGTATCGTTATAAAATAGACAGCATCTGGGACTGAGAAAGTGAGAAGGATAGGATAAGGCCATAAGGGCATGTGATGCAATGTGATTGGGACTTTGGAGTAATTAAAAGTAGCAAGTTTGATCAGTTCAAATCCCTCCAGTCACAAGACCAACCTGTCGGTCAACCTAACAACAAGGTGTTATCTGTGCTATTTTGTCAGGACGGGAAAATAAGCTACGACGAGTTCACGGCGATGATGAAGGCCGGCACTGACTGGAGGAAGGCCTCTCGGCAGTACTCGAGGCAACGGTTCAGCAACCTGAGCCTGAAGCTCCAGAAGGACGGGTCCCTCGGAGCCGAGACACGATAGGCCGCCACGCCACCGTACGGGGAAGGCGAGAAGGCCATATGCTGATGTCCTGAGCAGAAGTGTGGTGGCTACTGAGTGTTCATCCGTTTGTTTGTTTTGCTGTGCGGGATTTGGTCAGTCAGTCAGGTTATTCGATTCCACGTTCCATTTTACACGTACGGTGAATCTTCAGTTGAGCTGTAATTCTTGGGTTTACGATTGTAAAGATGGTGGTTGTGCCCGTACGTATTGTAGATCGATGCAGCAGCGTGTGCTTACAAAGAACGCTGGAGTAGCACAAGTAGTCTTGCTTGTAACTTGTAAGTAGAATTTGTTTGTGTGATGCAATGCATGATGGTTGCCGGCAAAACTGTGTGAATGCCTTCAAGCTGCCAGCAACCCTTGCTGATGCAGTGCTCCCGATGGCTTGCCGGCGCTGCTTTAACTTGCTCTGGCACCAGCCTGTATGTAGGGCAATACAAGAAGCTGGCACGGTGCGGTTGTCCGTTGCCGGGGGCAGTTCGCCGGCAACAGAAAGGCGGTTGTGCAGTCTCAAATCCTATGTTTTTGTTTTCAAGGAGACACTGGCTGATATGGCTACGAAAGATAACCAAACATAAGCCACAGCAGCCAGGTCAACCGAATAAAAGCATATTGTCGATACTCGACACTGGCTTAGGTTTTAACTCCAGTTAGTGCTAGAAATAGCAACAAAAACACCCTAAAAAACCTACGGGCAGATAGTTTGTCCAAAGAAAAAACAAGAAAAGAAAATAGCCAGTACGGCGAGTATGGTGACAACATGTTTCAAAAGGCCCTCATATCCTTTCTCTGCCGGAGTTGGACCCACGACAATTGATATGGGTGGGTGGTTCCACGGCCTGAACTGCTGCTCAATTCGGTCGCCAAATTTCAAACATGTAATAGCTTTACCCAGGATCAGTGCTCCTAGCGACAGGATCTTTCTGTGATCGCATCTCGCCGGGCCTTACGGTTTTGTAAAAACCTATCCCTCGTAATGAAACACGTGCTACGCATGTTCTCGAAAAAAATATGGGTCAATGGTTCTTAAAAATATTTTTTTAAGCCTCTCATCTGGCTACAACTGTAGTAGTAGTATTTGTTCATGGTTCTTACAAATACCTGTATGTTGTTGATGCACGTTTCATAGTGACCACGAGATTCCTCAGGATCAACTTCCTCTATGCCACCCTAGGCATCGTGGATCTCAGCAGGCATCTCATTGCTCTCTTCAGGATTCAGATTCAAACTTGTAGCCCTCTCCAGATGCGCACCGATGTGCCTGTGGATTTAAGAGCAACCCCAATGTGACATGCTGATTGGTACTCGTTAGCCCCATTCTCCATGTCCGCGTGGAGTTTTCAGGTCATTTTTATCTGATTAGTTAGTTGCATCAGTCTTATCTAGTATTTATTTAGATAATGGAAAAAAAACCGGCTTCATCCCCACAGGTGAGTAATCAGACCAAAATTATTACAAGACACAGATGCTTAAAACGAAACAGTCATGTATAACCAAATAAACTTAGTTTGTAAGCAACCAACAAAATGTCTTGGTGTTTGGTTGTTCTCAAATATTCTTATCCTCCGTACAGCAACCAATAAGACCTTTAGTTGCAGCTTGCAGAAGGAGCAACTACC
This sequence comes from Tripidium arundinaceum, assembly GCA_030439765.1. Classification (NCBI taxonomy): domain Eukaryota; kingdom Viridiplantae; phylum Streptophyta; class Magnoliopsida; order Poales; family Poaceae; genus Tripidium; species Tripidium arundinaceum. The sequence continues at coordinate 12,590 of JAHUYU010003227.1, read as the reverse complement.
TCTCTATCAAAAGGTTGGACCACTTGAAGAATTCGCATTGTCTCTCAAGCTATTGGAATCTCACGTGTTTTCACAAGTTGATAGAGAGACCGTTAAACCAATCTGACAAAAGCTAAAAAGTTACTCCTTAACAATCTGACAATTGGATTCTTTCCCTTCCTAAGCTCCTCTTCGACAGAAGCTGAAGAAACAAGAACCATAGTGAATCAGTGAAATCAAGCGCAGAGGCGTCAATAGCTAGGAACATAAGAAGCAAGTTTAGTAAACTGTAGCATTACCTTTATCATTGTCCAGAGCAACTACCTTTCCTAAGCCCTCAACTTCACGGGCATACCGGAGAGATCGCAAACCCAGTAGCAGCCAAAGCCTGGGAAAAAAAATTAGCAGTGCAATCTACAAACCTAGATATTATGAGAAGAAAACTAGATATTTGAAAAAAAAAAACTAGATATCAGTTAATGTTGATGTAGAAGTATACAGAAACTGTATTTCCAATGGGATGAAATGTGGGAAGGATATTCCCATCTATCCATCCTTCTGAAGCATTTGATCTGCCTGTAAGCCCAGATATTCAATGTCCCTTTCAGATGGATATTCAAAGTTGGGTATATGATACGGATATGTAGTATTTTATTATTATCCGACTATCCCTTGAACCAAACTATCCATTAGTATCTGTATCCAACACACCTGACAATATTTGTGTCCGAATCTGAATCCGATAAAAAACAACTATCTGTATTCATATCCATATTATTTGTTCGTATTCGATCCGTTTTCAAACCTAATTTCCATATTATTATGAGAAGTCTCACCTCGAGGACAAGTGGTGGCTTAGGCTCTCTGGTTACTTTCCAGGAAGGTTTTGTTGCTTCTTTTGACAGATCATCAATTTGATCTTCAGCTTTATTTAGCTCCTTTTCACAAACAATATCCATTTCATCTTGCTGGCCAGTTGACGCATCCTCTCCATTTTGACTGGATGTTTCACTCTGTTTGTTTTTTTGATGTGATGTATTCCTCTTGTCCACCAGCGCTTCATGTTCTTCCTTGCGCTTGGCAACAAAGGTCCTTAAAACAGCAATGGACATGTCTCTATTGTGAACCTAATCAAAGCAGTAAACTTCAATTTCAGAAATCTGTATGATGGTACAACTGGGAAATTATCCCTAACTTTGGAGTCATATGTGATATTTTCCTCAACGTATCAACTTTAAAACAATAACAAAATTGACTATCAACAAACAGCAACTACTTTCGCTAGAGAAAAAGTATGTTTCATAGCTATGTATCTGTTATGGAAAAAAAATCAGGGAGTTACATCACAATTTGAAACTGTTATCTTCTTCAATGAAGCCATAATAAATACTGTGATGTGAAACCAATAGCTTTTTTTTTCCCAGGTGCATAATCCAATACCAGAATATGACATGCAGAAGCTCGATCTACTGTTAGGAGTTTGCAATATATCTAAGCAACTTGAAACTTACACTGTTCCCATACACTATGGTAAGCAAATAGGTCGAATGGATAAATTCATTTAGCTGCACAAACTGGTAGAATGAGGTAAACTTGGAGTGGACGACTTGATCACTAATTGATTTCCACAGATCAATTGACAGCAAGATAAATAAGACATACACAAAACACAATTCGCTGTTTGGTGATAGTCAATTTTGTTATTGTTTTAAAGTTGATACGTTGAGGAAAATATCACATATGACTCCAAAGTTAGGGATAATTTCCCAGTTGTACCATCATACAGATTTCTGAAATTGAAGTTTACTGCTTTGATTAGGTTCACAATAGAGACATGTCCATTGCTGTTTTAAGGACCTTTGTTGCCAAGCGCAAGGAAGAACATGAAGCGCTGGTGGACAAGAGGAATACATCACATCAAAAAAACAAACAGAGTGAAACATCCAGTCAAAATGGAGAGGATGCGTCAACTGGCCAGCAAGATGAAATGGATATTGTTTGTGAAAAGGAGCTAAATAAAGCTGAAGATCAAATTGATGATCTGTCAAAAGAAGCAACAAAACCTTCCTGGAAAGTAACCAGAGAGCCTAAGCCACCACTTGTCCTCGAGGTGAGACTTCTCATAATAATATGGAAATTAGGTTTGAAAACGGATCGAATACGAACAAATAATATGGATATGAATACAGATAGTTGTTTTTTTATCGGATTCAGATTCGGACACAAATATTGTCAGGTGTTTGGATACAGATACTAATGGATAGTTTGGTTCAAGGGATAGTCGGATAATAATAAAATACTACATATCCGTATCATATACCCAACTTTGAATATCCATCTGAAAGGGACATTGAATATCTGGGCTTACAGGCAGATCAAATGCTTCAGAAGGATGGATAGATGGGAATATCCTTCCCACATTTCATCCCATTGGAAATACAGTTTCTGTATACTTCTACATCAACATTAACTGATATCTAGTTTTTTTTTTCAAATATCTAGTTTTCTTCTCATAATATCTAGGTTTGTAGATTGCACTGCTAATTTTTTTTCCCAGGCTTTGGCTGCTACTGGGTTGCGATCTCTCCGGTATGCCCGTGAAGTTGAGGGCTTAGGAAAGGTAGTTGCTCTGGACAATGATAAAGGTAATGCTACAGTTTACTAAACTTGCTTCTTATGTTCCTAGCTATTGACGCCTCTGCGCTTGATTTCACTGATTCACTATGGTTCTTGTTTCTTCAGCTTCTGTCGAAGAGGAGCTTAGGAAGGGAAAGAATCCAATTGTCAGATTGTTAAGGAGTAACTTTTTAGCTTTTGTCAGATTGGTTTAACGGTCTCTCTATCAACTTGTGAAAACACGTGAGATTCCAATAGCTTGAGAGACAATGCGAATTCTTCAAGTGGTCCAACCTTTTGATAGAGAGGTAGTTGCTCCTTCTGCAAGCTGCAACTAAAGGTCTTATTGGTTGCTGTACGGAGGATAAGAATATTTGAGAACAACCAAACACCAAGACATTTTGTTGGTTGCTTACAAACTAAGTTTATTTGGTTATACATGACTGTTTCGTTTTAAGCATCTGTGTCTTGTAATAATTTTGGTCTGATTACTCACCTGTGGGGATGAAGCCGGTTTTTTTTTCCATTATCTAAATAAAATACTAGATAAGACTGATGCAACTAACTAATCAGATAAAAATGACCTGAAAACTCCACGCGGACATGGAGAATGGGGCTAACGAGTACCAATCAGCATGTCACATTGGGGTTGCTCTTAAATCCACAGGCACATCGGTGCGCATCTGGAGAGGGCTACAAGTTTGAATCTGAATCCTGAAGAGAGCAATGAGATGCCTGCTGAGATCCACGATGCCTAGGGTGGCATAGAGGAAGTTGATCCTGAGGAATCTCGTGGTCACTATGAAACGTGCATCAACAACATACAGGTATTTGTAAGAACCATGAACAAATACTACTACTACAGTTGTAGCCAGATGAGAGGCTTAAAAAAATATTTTTAAGAACCATTGACCCATATTTTTTTCGAGAACATGCGTAGCACGTGTTTCATTACGAGGGATAGGTTTTTACAAAACCGTAAGGCCCGGCGAGATGCCGATCACAGAAAGATCCTGTCGCTAGGAGCACTGATCCTGGGTAAAGCTATTACATGTTTTGAAATTTGGCGACCGAATTGAGCAGCAGTTCAGGCCGTGGAACCACCCACCCATATCAATTGTCGTGGGTCCAACTCCGGCAGAGAAAGGATATGAGGGCCTTTTGAAACATGTTGTCACCATACTCGCCGTACTGGCTATTTTCTTTTCTTGTTTTTTCTTTGGACAAACTATCTGCCCGTAGGTTTTTTAGGGTGTTTTTGTTGCTATTTCTAGCACTAACTGGAGTTAAAACCTAAGCCAGTGTCGAGTATCGACAATATGCTTTTATTCGGTTGACCTGGCTGCTGTGGCTTATGTTTGGTTATCTTTCGTAGCCATATCAGCCAGTGTCTCCTTGAAAACAAAAACATAGGATTTGAGACTGCACAACCGCCTTTCTGTTGCCGGCGAACTGCCCCCGGCAACGGACAACCGCACCGTGCCAGCTTCTTGTATTGCCCTACATACAGGCTGGTGCCAGAGCAAGTTAAAGCAGCGCCGGCAAGCCATCGGGAGCACTGCATCAGCAAGGGTTGCTGGCAGCTTGAAGGCATTCACACAGTTTTGCCGGCAACCATCATGCATTGCATCACACAAACAAATTCTACTTACAAGTTACAAGCAAGACTACTTGTGCTACTCCAGCGTTCTTTGTAAGCACACGCTGCTGCATCGATCTACAATACGTACGGGCACAACCACCATCTTTACAATCGTAAACCCAAGAATTACAGCTCAACTGAAGATTCACCGTACGTGTAAAATGGAACGTGGAATCGAATAACCTGACTGACTGACCAAATCCCGCACAGCAAAACAAACAAACGGATGAACACTCAGTAGCCACCACACTTCTGCTCAGGACATCAGCATATGGCCTTCTCGCCTTCCCCGTACGGTGGCGTGGCGGCCTATCGTGTCTCGGCTCCGAGGGACCCGTCCTTCTGGAGCTTCAGGCTCAGGTTGCTGAACCGTTGCCTCGAGTACTGCCGAGAGGCCTTCCTCCAGTCAGTGCCGGCCTTCATCATCGCCGTGAACTCGTCGTAGCTTATTTTCCCGTCCTGACAAAATAGCACAGATAACACCTTGTTGTTAGGTTGACCGGACAGGTTGGTCTTGTGACTGGAGGGATTTGAACTGATCAAACTTGCTACTTTTAATTACTCCAAAGTCCCAATCACATTGCATCACATGCCCTTATGGCCTTATCCTATCCTTCTCACTTTCTCAGTCCCAGATGCTGTCTATTTTATAACGATACAGATTTATTACAGTCAACTATCCTTTAGTCAAATAAAGTAAGTCCATGCCTGGCAACTAGCAGCACCTGAACCTTGACCGTGTCATGCGACCATGGACAAGGCACACTTCTTCTAATCCAGAAACTACAACCATCCCAATAGGTTTTCTCTGCTACTCCCATACTAGGTCCGCCGTTGATGATATGAGTTCATGGATTAGCATTTTAAAAACCAAATACCTAGCATTTTACCAACATAAGTGTACTACAAACTAAAATTTGTGGCCTATGGAGGTAGATTTTGCTGACCTTATCTGTGTCCACGTCTCGGATGATGCCATTGATAATGTCTTCATCAGTGCCCTCCAGTTCATCAGCTAGTGCTTCTCGAAGCTCTTCGATTTCTATGTACCCACTCTTATTCCGGTCGAAGTATGTGAAGGCCTTTTGGATGTGTTCATCGTTTGTTTGTTTTGCTGTGCGGGATTTGGTCAGTCAGTCAGGTTATTCGATTCCACGTTCCATTTTACACGTACGGTGAATCTTCAGTTGAGCTGTAATTCTTGGGTTTACGATTGTAAAGATGGTGGTTGTGCCCGTACGTATTGTAGATCGATGCAGCAGCGTGTGCTTACAAAGAACGCTGGAGTAGCACAAGTAGTCTTGCTTGTAACTTGTAAGTAGAATTTGTTTGTGTGATGCAATGCATGATGGTTGCCGGCAAAACTGTGTGAATGCCTTCAAGCTGCCAGCAACCCTTGCTGATGCAGTGCTCCCGATGGCTTGCCGGCGCTGCTTTAACTTGCTCTGGCACCAGCCTGTATGTAGGGCAATACAAGAAGCTGGCACGGTGCGGTTGTCCGTTGCCGGGGGCAGTTCGCCGGCAACAGAAAGGCGGTTGTGCAGTCTCAAATCCTATGTTTTTGTTTTCAAGGAGACACTGGCTGATATGGCTACGAAAGATAACCAAACATAAGCCACAGCAGCCAGGTCAACCGAATAAAAGCATATTGTCGATACTCGACACTGGCTTAGGTTTTAACTCCAGTTAGTGCTAGAAATAGCAACAAAAACACCCTAAAAAACCTACGGGCAGATAGTTTGTCCAAAGAAAAAACAAGAAAAGAAAATAGCCAGTACGGCGAGTATGGTGACAACATGTTTCAAAAGGCCCTCATATCCTTTCTCTGCCGGAGTTGGACCCACGACAATTGATATGGGTGGGTGGTTCCACGGCCTGAACTGCTGCTCAATTCGGTCGCCAAATTTCAAACATGTAATAGCTTTACCCAGGATCAGTGCTCCTAGCGACAGGATCTTTCTGTGATCGGCATCTCGCCGGGCCTTACGGTTTTGTAAAAACCTATCCCTCGTAATGAAACACGTGCTACGCATGTTCTCGAAAAAAATATGGGTCAATGGTTCTTAAAAATATTTTTTTAAGCCTCTCATCTGGCTACAACTGTAGTAGTAGTATTTGTTCATGGTTCTTACAAATACCTGTATGTTGTTGATGCACGTTTCATAGTGACCACGAGATTCCTCAGGATCAACTTCCTCTATGCCACCCTAGGCATCGTGGATCTCAGCAGGCATCTCATTGCTCTCTTCAGGATTCAGATTCAAACTTGTAGCCCTCTCCAGATGCGCACCGATGTGCCTGTGGATTTAAGAGCAACCCCAATGTGACATGCTGATTGGTACTCGTTAGCCCCATTCTCCATGTCCGCGTGGAGTTTTCAGGTCATTTTTATCTGATTAGTTAGTTGCATCAGTCTTATCTAGTATTTTATTTAGATAATGGAAAAAAAACCGGCTTCATCCCCACAGGTGAGTAATCAGACCAAAATTATTACAAGACACAGATGCTTAAAACGAAACAGTCATGTATAACCAAATAAACTTAGTTTGTAAGCAACCAACAAAATGTCTTGGTGTTTGGTTGTTCTCAAATATTCTTATCCTCCGTACAGCAACCAATAAGACCTTTAGTTGCAGCTTGCAGAAGGAGCAACTACCTCTCTATCAAAAGGTTGGACCACTTGAAGAATTCGCATTGTCTCTCAAGCTATTGGAATCTCACGTGTTTTCACAAGTTGATAGAGAGACCGTTAAACCAATCTGACAAAAGCTAAAAAGTTACTCCTTAACAATCTGACAATTGGATTCTTTCCCTTCCTAAGCTCCTCTTTCAAGTCTTTGATTTCAGTCCTCACGTTCCCAATCTCAAGTTTGATGTCACACAACTGCATCGTCAGTTCAAGTGCTACCATCTTCAACTCTCCAGTTTGCTGCAGCCATTCAACAGCAGTACCAGGAGCCTGCTAGAGCCCCTGAACAACAGCTACCCAACACCCAAGCCATCTTCCAAAAACTCTGGATGATTATGGTGCAGGCACTACTCAATTACTCATGCATCCTCAAACCAGTAGTAACCACATGTGTTATCGTTTTGTGGAATCAATGAGACTATCAACATCATCTAACCACACAGTGACCGTCCATAAGCTAATCAAGAATCAATTCACAGATAAAATCACCGAAAAGTTGTTTGGGCACTTGTAGTAGTAGACCTTATCACTTGCACAATGACTTGCACCTTGCACTTGGGCAGACGATGAGAGGGAGACTCCTCACCTGACCCAAGCTAGAACTCGATGTCGTGGTCGCCATGGGGAAGACTGCAGGGGCGGACGCAGCGACAGAGGATGCGGTTGATAGCGGCGGCGGTGTATGGGCACCACACTGTGACAGTGGCAGATGGGCACCACGATGGCAGTGACGACGATTACGACCTAACCTTAGTGGGTGGAGGCAGACGGAGGAGGAAGATGGCTTGGGTGTTGGGTAGCTGTTGTTCAGGGGCTCTAGCAGGCTCCTGGTACTGCTGTTGAATGGCTGCAGCAAACTGGAGAGTTGAAGATGGTAGCACTTGAACTGACGATGCAGTTGTGTGACATCAAACTTGAGATTGGGAACGTGAGGACTGAAATCAAAGACTTGAAAGAGGAGCTTAGGAAGGGAAAGAATCCAATTGTCAGATTGTTAAGGAGTAACTTTTTAGCTTTTGTCAGATTGGTTTAACGGTCTCTCTATCAACTTGTGAAAACACGTGAGATTCCAATAGCTTGAGAGACAATGCGAATTCTTCAAGTGGTCCAACCTTTTGATAGAGAGGTAGTTGCTCCTTCTGCAAGCTGCAACTAAAGGTCTTATTGGTTGCTGTACGGAGGATAAGAATATTTGAGAACAACCAAACACCAAGACATTTTGTTGGTTGCTTACAAACTAAGTTTATTTGGTTATACATGACTGTTTCGTTTTAAGCATCTGTGTCTTGTAATAATTTTGGTCTGATTACTCACCTGTGGGGATGAAGCCGGTTTTTTTTCCATTATCTAAATAAAATACTAGATAAGACTGATGCAACTAACTAATCAGATAAAAATGACCTGAAAACTCCACGCGGACATGGAGAATGGGGCTAACGAGTACCAATCAGCATGTCACATTGGGGTTGCTCTTAAATCCACAGGCACATCGGTGCGCATCTGGAGAGGGCTACAAGTTTGAATCTGAATCCTGAAGAGAGCAATGAGATGCCTGCTGAGATCCACGATGCCTAGGGTGGCATAGAGGAAGTTGATCCTGAGGAATCTCGTGGTCACTATGAAACGTGCATCAACAACATACAGGTATTTGTAAGAACCATGAACAAATACTACTACTACAGTTGTAGCCAGATGAGAGGCTTAAAAAAATATTTTTAAGAACCATTGACCCATATTTTTTTCGAGAACATGCGTAGCACGTGTTTCATTACGAGGGATAGGTTTTTACAAAACCGTAAGGCCCGGCGAGATGCCGATCACAGAAAGATCCTGTCGCTAGGAGCACTGATCCTGGGTAAAGCTATTACATGTTTGAAATTTGGCGACCGAATTGAGCAGCAGTTCAGGCCGTGGAACCACCCACCCATATCAATTGTCGTGGGTCCAACTCCGGCAGAGAAAGGATATGAGGGCCTTTTGAAACATGTTGTCACCATACTCGCCGTACTGGCTATTTTCTTTTCTTGTTTTTTCTTTGGACAAACTATCTGCCCGTAGGTTTTTTAGGGTGTTTTTGTTGCTATTTCTAGCACTAACTGGAGTTAAAACCTAAGCCAGTGTCGAGTATCGACAATATGCTTTTATTCGGTTGACCTGGCTGCTGTGGCTTATGTTTGGTTATCTTTCGTAGCCATATCAGCCAGTGTCTCCTTGAAAACAAAAACATAGGATTTGAGACTGCACAACCGCCTTTCTGTTGCCGGCGAACTGCCCCCGGCAACGGACAACCGCACCGTGCCAGCTTCTTGTATTGCCCTACATACAGGCTGGTGCCAGAGCAAGTTAAAGCAGCGCCGGCAAGCCATCGGGAGCACTGCATCAGCAAGGGTTGCTGGCAGCTTGAAGGCATTCACACAGTTTTGCCGGCAACCATCATGCATTGCATCACACAAACAAATTCTACTTACAAGTTACAAGCAAGACTACTTGTGCTACTCCAGCGTTCTTTGTAAGCACACGCTGCTGCATCGATCTACAATACGTACGGGCACAACCACCATCTTTACAATCGTAAACCCAAGAATTACAGCTCAACTGAAGATTCACCGTACGTGTAAAATGGAACGTGGAATCGAATAACCTGACTGACTGACCAAATCCCGCACAGCAAAACAAACAAACGATGAACACATCCAAAAGGCCTTCACATACTTCGACCGGAATAAGAGTGGGTACATAGAAATCGAAGAGCTTCGAGAAGCACTAGCTGATGAACTGGAGGGCACTGATGAAGACATTATCAATGGCATCATCCGAGACGTGGACACAGATAAGGTCAGCAAAATCTACCTCCATAGGCCACAAATTTTAGTTTGTAGTACACTTATGTTGGTAAAATGCTAGGTATTTGGTTTTTAAAATGCTAATCCATGAACTCATATCATCAACGGCGGACCTAGTATGGGAGTAGCAGAGAAAACCTATTGGGATGGTTGTAGTTTCTGGATTAGAAGAAGTGTGCCTTGTCCATGGTCGCATGACACGGTCAAGGTTCAGGTGCTGCTAGTTGCCAGGCATGGACTTACTTTATTTGACTAAAGGATAGTTGACTGTAATAAATCTGTATCGTTATAAAATAGACAGCATCTGGGACTGAGAAAGTGAGAAGGATAGGATAAGGCCATAAGGGCATGTGATGCAATGTGATTGGGACTTTGGAGTAATTAAAAGTAGCAAGTTTGATCAGTTCAAATCCCTCCAGTCACAAGACCAACCTGTCCGGTCAACCTAACAACAAGGTGTTATCTGTGCTATTTTGTCAGGACGGGAAAATAAGCTACGACGAGTTCACGGCGATGATGAAGGCCGGCACTGACTGGAGGAAGGCCTCTCGGCAGTACTCGAGGCAACGGTTCAGCAACCTGAGCCTGAAGCTCCAGAAGGACGGGTCCCTCGGAGCCGAGACACGATAGGCCGCCACGCCACCGTACGGGGAAGGCGAGAAGGCCATATGCTGATGTCCTGAGCAGAAGTGTGGTGGCTACTGAGTGTTCATCCGTTTGTTTGTTTTGCTGTGCGGGATTTGGTCAGTCAGTCAGGTTATTCGATTCCACGTTCCATTTTACACGTACGGTGAATCTTCAGTTGAGCTGTAATTCTTGGGTTTACGATTGTAAAGATGGTGGTTGTGCCCGTACGTATTGTAGATCGATGCAGCAGCGTGTGCTTACAAAGAACGCTGGAGTAGCACAAGTAGTCTTGCTTGTAACTTGTAAGTAGAATTTGTTTGTGTGATGCAATGCATGATGGTTGCCGGCAAAACTGTGTGAATGCCTTCAAGCTGCCAGCAACCCTTGCTGATGCAGTGCTCCCGATGGCTTGCCGGCGCTGCTTTAACTTGCTCTGGCACCAGCCTGTATGTAGGGCAATACAAGAAGCTGGCACGGTGCGGTTGTCCGTTGCCGGGGGCAGTTCGCCGGCAACAGAAAGGCGGTTGTGCAGTCTCAAATCCTATGTTTTGTTTTCAAGGAGACACTGGCTGATATGGCTACGAAAGATAACCAAACATAAGCCACAGCAGCCAGGTCAACCGAATAAAAGCATATTGTCGATACTCGACACTGGCTTAGGTTTTAACTCCAGTTAGTGCTAGAAATAGCAACAAAAACACCCTAAAAAACCTACGGGCAGATAGTTTGTCCAAAGAAAAAACAAGAAAAGAAAATAGCCAGTACGGCGAGTATGGTGACAACATGTTTCAAAAGGCCCTCATATCCTTTCTCTGCCGGAGTTGGACCCACGACAATTGATATGGGTGGGTGGTTCCACGGCCTGAACTGCTGCTCAATTCGGTCGCCAAATTTCAAACATGTAATAGCTTTACCCAGGATCAGTGCTCCTAGCGACAGGATCTTTCTGTGATCGGCATCTCGCCGGGCCTTACGGTTTTGTAAAAACCTATCCCTCGTAATGAAACACGTGCTACGCATGTTCTCGAAAAAAATATGGGTCAATGGTTCTTAAAAATATTTTTTTAAGCCTCTCATCTGGCTACAACTGTAGTAGTAGTATTTGTTCATGGTTCTTACAAATACCTGTATGTTGTTGATGCACGTTTCATAGTGACCACGAGATTCCTCAGGATCAACTTCCTCTATGCCACCCTAGGCATCGTGGATCTCAGCAGGCATCTCATTGCTCTCTTCAGGATTCAGATTCAAACTTGTAGCCCTCTCCAGATGCGCACCGATGTGCCTGTGGATTTAAGAGCAACCCCAATGTGACATGCTGATTGGTACTCGTTAGCCCCATTCTCCATGTCCGCGTGGAGTTTTCAGGTCATTTTTATCTGATTAGTTAGTTGCATCAGTCTTATCTAGTATTTTATTTAGATAATGGAAAAAAAACCGGCTTCATCCCCACAGGTGAGTAATCAGACCAAAATTATTACAAGACACAGATGCTTAAAACGAAACAGTCATGTATAACCAAATAAACTTAGTTTGTAAGCAACCAACAAAATGTCTTGGTGTTTGGTTGTTCTCAAATATTCTTATCCTCCGTACAGCAACCAATAAGACCTTTAGTTGCAGCTTGCAGAAGGAGCAACTACCTCTCTATCAAAAGGTTGGACCACTTGAAGAATTCGCATTGTCTCTCAAGCTATTGGAATCTCACGTGTTTTCACAAGTTGATAGAGAGACCGTTAAACCAATCTGACAAAAGCTAAAAAGTTACTCCTTAACAATCTGACAATTGGATTCTTTCCCTTCCTAAGCTCCTCTTTCAAGTCTTTGATTTCAGTCCTCACGTTCCCAATCTCAAGTTTGATGTCACACAACTGCATCGTCAGTTCAAGTGCTACCATCTTCAACTCTCCAGTTTGCTGCAGCCATTCAACAGCAGTACCAGGAGCCTGCTAGAGCCCCTGAACAACAGCTACCCAACACCCAAGCCATCTTCCTCCTCCGTCTGCCTCCACCCACTAAGGTTAGGTCGTAATCGTCGTCACTGCCATCGTGGTGCCCATCTGCCACTGTCACAGTGTGGTGCCCATACACCGCCGCCGCTATCAACCGCATCCTCTGTCGCTGCGTCCGCCCCTGCAGTCTTCCCCATGGCGACCACGACATCGAGTTCTAGCTTGGGTCAGGTGAGAGGAGT
>JAHUYU010000592.1:0-19743 GCA_030439765.1 Tripidium arundinaceum | reverse complement strand
AAATGGCTAGGACGATGCTCGATGAGCATAGGACTCCTAGGAGATATTGGGCCGAAGCGATCAACACTGCGTGCCATGTTTCGAATCGCATCTTTCTTCGCGCTTTCATGAAGAAGACTTCTTATGAGTTGCGGTTTGGACGTCCACCCAAGGTGAGTCATTTCAGGGTGTTTGGATGCAAGTGCTTCATCTTGAAACAAGGTAATTTGGACAAGTTTGAGTCCAGGTCTTCTGATGGTATATTTCTTGGTTATGCTTCTCACTCTAGAGCTTATCGAGTACTTAATCTTGAGACTAACCACATCGTGGAGACCTGCGAGGTCACATTCGATGAAACAATGCCGTGTACAACCACTGTCTTTGAGTGTGCAGGTGAGCAGGAGTTTGGTGAAAGCATCTTTGTGGAGGAGGAGCAGGAAGATGCCGATTGGGGTGATCCCGAGCCGACTCCACAGGCTGTCCCTTTCGAGCCTGAGACGACTACTTCAGCTCACGGTCCGGACCCCTCTTCTTCCACTTCTTGGGGACCGTTCGAGCAGCTTCCTCAGTCTGCGCCGGCTGCACCTGAGGAAGCACCAGCTGCTGTTGAGGGGGAGGCGACTTCATCCAGGGAGGCACCACGCCACATTCAGCGTCGCCATCCACCTCAGACGATGATTGGCAACATCGACCAGCGAGTCACGCGGTCCAGGTCTTACCACATCTCACACTTTGCTTATTCTGCATTTGTCGCGTCTTTCGAGCCCCGAGATGTTGGACATGCTTTATCTGATCCTGATTGGGTTAATGTCATGCATGAGGAGCTTGAAAACTTTGAGAGAAACCATGTTTGGGTTTTGGTACCACCTCCACAAGATTGCCATCCCATAGGAACCAAGTGGGTTTTCAAAAACAAACAGAGTGAGGATGGGGTGGTTGTGAGAAACAAGGCTAGGTTGGTAGCCCAAGGTTTTTGTCAAAAAGAGGGTATAGATTATGAGGAAACCTTTGCCCCTGTTGCTCGTTTAGAAGCTATTAGGATCCTTTTAGCCTTTGCTGCTTCAAAGGGTTTTAAGCTTTTTCAATGGATGTTAAAAGTGCTTTCTTAAACGGGTACATAGAGGAAGAGGTTTATGTTAAGCAACACCCTGGCTTTGAAAATCCCAAGTTTCCAAACCATGTGTTTAAACTCCAAAAAGCTTTATATGGTTTGAAACAAGCCCCTAGAGCCTGGTATGAGCGTTAGAAAACGTTTTTGCTTGCAAAGGGTTTCAAAATGGGATCAGTTGACAAAACGCTTTTTCTCCTCAAGCAAGGCATTGATACTCTCATTGTTCAGATATACGTGGATGATATCATCTTTGGTGGTTCATCTCATGCTTTGGTTGCCAAGTTTGCAGATACAATGAGCAGGGAATTTGAGATGAGCATGATGGGAGAACTCAACTTCTTCCTCGGGTTGCAAATCAAGCAGACCCGTGATGGGACGTTCATGCATCAAGGCAAGTACACGAAGGACGTCCTGAAGAAGTTTGACATGGGCGAGGCCAAGCCTCTTTCGACGCCCATGTCCACCATGACGGCATTGGATGCCGATGAGGACGGCGAGCCGGTGGACCAGAAGGATTACAGGAGCATGATTGGCTCACTCCTGTACCTGACGGCGACGAGGCCAGACATACAGTTCGCAGTGTGTCTGTGCGCTCGTTTCCAAGCTTCACCGCGCACTTCCCACAAGCAGGCGATCAAACGGATCATGAGGTATCTACATTTCACACCCGAGTTTGGTTTGTGGTATTCCTCTTCTTCGACCCTTTCGCTTTGTGGTTATTCTGATGCGGATGGCAAACCAAATCTTTCTCAAATTTCAATTTGGGCAATCCTTGGATTAGACCAAGTGAGCTCAACCTAGCTAGTAGGTCAAAACTCAAGTGGCCTAGCCTCCTATGCCACTTCCAAAGCTCTGAGGAAGATCCGGCTACCAAACATCGAGAAGAGCCAAAAGAGTGTGAAAAATCAGCTCAAAAAACACGGCCAAATGGGGAAATCCGACAAACAAGATCCCCTTGAGAATCAAGAACATGAGACAGGCCTTTCTTAAAGCGCACTTCAAAACCGTCCTTAAGGAGTTGCGAAACAGAGAGCAAATTGAAATGCAAATTCGAAACCAAAGCAACATCCTTGAGAACAAAGCTCTCATTGACCCGAATGGTCCCACGAGATACCACCTTACCTTTGCTATTGTCCCCGAATGTGATGTACTCCTTGTGTTGCACGGGGTCGAGGCTGGAGAACCACTTTGAGTTTCCGGTCATGTGGCGCGAACACCCGGAATCCATGAGCCATGTGTTCTCCAGGCCTCCGTCCTGCTCAATAGAAAGGCAGAGGGTGAACAAATGGCACAACACTGGGGTTAGTAAACTGTGAAGGATACCAGTGTTGAGTCATTTGCCCTGGAAAAGTGTTAGAAAAAACACCAAACATACCATGTCCCATTTGAGGAAAGCGATCACCACGAGGGAGAAAACCTGGTCCGCTAGAGCTGAGGGACTGAAAGCCACCGCCACGAGGCTCACGGTCATATTGACCACGACCAGAACCTCGCCGGGCACGACCACCGCGTGGTCTCGCAGCCTGAGGCCTAGCACCTTGAGGCATTGCACCTCTTGGCCTAGCACTGCGCCTCTGAACAGGCGGCACATGTACGCCATGGGGCGGGCGGTACATGTTCCGGTTGTTCAACTCGTACTCTCGCCGCTCATCTCTCTTCTTCCTAAAGCAAAACTCAGCAAGGTGACCATCCCTATGGCAGTACTCACAGTGATACCTCACCTATCTCTTGGGTGGTGGTTGGTTCACTCTCTTGCGGTTATGGTTCACTCTTGGTGGTTGTTTGGCTCTAGGAAGGGGATCCTCAGAGATGTTAAGCAGAGTGTCAAGTGGGTTCCTGAGATAGTTAGGTTTTGGAATCCACACTTGTTTCTGAGGTGGAGCTTTTGCAGGTTCTTCAAACACTCCATCTTTGACAGTGGGCAAAGTGGGCTTAGGTGGAGTGATTTTGTCAACTTTGGAGTGGTGGTAGGTTTCTCACTTGGTTTCAAGCCACTACACTCACACACCTTGCCATAGAGATTTTCACCCTTCTCACCTAAGGCAAAGCCTACTCCCGGTCCACCAATTCCCCTCTTGAATTGGTTGACCATCATGCCCAACTGCGGCTCACTACAGGACACCCAGCTCAAGATGGTCCGAAGGTATGTGTTTTCCTCCTCGGATCTCATCTTGTCGTGCCTACAAGACTCAAGCTCCAACTCCAAGGCCTCACAAAGCGAACACTTAGCAGCACCTGTGCTATCTGAACTAGCCTTCTCAAGCAAAGCGATCTTGGCAACCTTCTCTGCCAGCTCAGATTGCAAGCCCGAGCAGGACTTGCACGCACCCAACAAGACAGGTCTTGTCTTCACCTCCTCAAGCTCGTCTAATAGAGAGGCATACTTGGTTTGCAAAGTTGCAAAGTTTGACATGTGAACAGAACAAGAATCACATTCAGCCTCATCAGACACAAACACAGAAGACTTAGCAAGCTCTAGCTCCTTAAGCGCAGTCTCCAACTTCTCCTTATACTCCTTCCTATCACGTGCAGCGCGCTTAAGCAGCTTATCTTGACTAAGCAAGGCAGCGCTCAAAGTTTTGACCTCAGAAGCAAGCTCGTCGGCGGAAAGTGATACCCGAGAAGTGTCGTCATCGCCGAGAACCTCGTCCTTGCCGGTCTCCACCTCGTCACCAAGCGCCATGGTGCAGAAGCCTCCGTGAGTGGAGTCGGCGAAGAAACAGAGCCCGTTCAGCTTCTCCTCGACCTTCCTCTCGGACTCGTCATCGCTCGAAGAGGAAGAAGCGTGCTCGTCGCCAGAGTCGATGTCGAGGTCGCTGAGGGAAGCAAGGAAGGCGCGCTCCTGTGCCTTCGCCTTCTTGAGATACTTGCGCTTGATCGCCTCCTTGTCGAACTTGCCCTTGGACTTGTGCTTGCCGGAGGTGTACTTGCGCTTGTCCTTGCGCTTACCGGCGTCGTGCTTGCTGGAGGAGTGCTTGTTCTTCTTGGGGTAGTTGGCGATGAAGTGATCGGGGTCACCACAGTGGAAGCAGCCCTCCTTCTGACCACCGCGCCGGCGGTTCATGCGGTTGTTGTGAAACCGCGAGAACCGGCTGATGATCAACACCAGCTCGTCGTCCCCAAGCACCTCCATCTGCTCCTCTGTAACTGAAACCAAAGAGGATAAAGCAAAAGCAGTTTGTGAAGGGTTAGCCAAAGAACTTGAACCACCAGTACCTGAGACCAAAGCCATGGTCGGTGCAGAAGGATTCTCGAGCTTGGCTCGAGTCTGGTGATCGATCTCGGTGGACTTGAGCTTGCTGAAAAGCTCATCCATGGTGAGTGTCTCGTAGTTGGGTGACTCAATGATCACAGAGACTTTCATCTCCCAAACCCTCCGATCTAGGGCGTGTAGTAACTTAAGAGCCCTCTCATGATCGTCATAGGGTAGCTGCGGCTTATTTGCCCGCATCTTGTTCACAATTGACTGGAAGCGAGAAAACATAGAATCAACAGACTCTCCAGGCAACTGAACAAAGTTCTCATACTCACGTCAGTACGTCTCAAAGAGTCTGGTCTTGACCTGGGAAGTCCCCTCATGATACCGTTCAAGGGTCTGCCAGATCTCTCGAGCCGTAGAGAAGTGAGAAACACGATCAAACTCAGAAAAGCGAAAGGCAAGAGAAAATTGCATTACGCGCCCTGCTATTGGCACCGTGCTGGTCAATCTGCTCCTGACCAACACGAGCAGCAAGAACAACATAATCTGGATCCCCACAAATCTCCAAAACCCGCGAGTTGATACTCTGGAGATGCGCAGACATGCGGATCTTCCAATATGGGTAGTTTGTTCCATCGAAGAACGGCGGCTTGCCGGAACCGCACTCCATGTCGCCTTCGTGGATCACGGACCGATTAAGGTGGAAAGATCCTTAACCGGCTCCGATACCAATTGAAGGACCGAAAACGGCGACCAGAGGGGGGGGGGGTGAATGGGAGCCTCTAATTTCTTTCGAAATATTCAGCCGCTGTCCCAAAATCACCGCCAAACGCATGAAGTAAACACCGTGATGTCCACGACCCAAACAAGTGGATGGATGTTCCCTAGGAATACAGCGGGACACCACTCACGGCAAGAAACGCTACCCGAACCGAAGGACAGAAAATGAGATACCCAACTCCTATAGAGAAGAAGCGAGTTCCGAATCTAAAATACCCAAGCCAACTGGTGGCGAGAGTATCTAGATAGGATCCATGGATTAGTGGGAAACCAACACAAGAAACAGATTGCAAATCGGGGCTCAAACGTGCGGAAAACGAGAGAAACAGTGAGACTGGAATTTCCGAGAGCTTCGTAGCAGAATTTCCAAGCAAAAGACGAAATAGGGAAAGGACAAAAGAGAAAGCAGCACCCTTCTCAACAACGTGACCAGTTAATCAAGCAATAGGCATTGAACTAATCAAACAAAGATTAGCTAGGAATATTTAAATGGTTTACTCACTATTGCTTGAAAGTGACTGCAATATAGAAACTTAAATGCTGCTACAGAGAGAGAAAGAAACCAGCAAGGGAAGGAGCTGCTCACGGCTGTGCTACACTCAAATTCGGCTGGCTCAGCGCTGATGTGAAACCTGCTGCGGCTGGACAGCAAAAACGGACAGAGAGGGAGAGAGCGGCGCTCAGCGTTGGTGCTTCACTCGATTCACGACCAGTGCAAGCCAGTTGGCCTGGAACGAACGCGGCTACAGGGGTCGGGCTGGGATTGTGCCGCCGTGACCCGTGCTGTACCGGTGGCCACTGAATCTACTCTGATAAGCATGAACTGGAGCTGAACAGCAAAGAACAGAGAGAGGGAGAGGTGCGGACAGAGGGGCTGCACTCACGACCACGCCTTCAAAACACTGGACATCACCGACATAGCAGATGCTCGTGAACGCGGATCAGGCTCCTCGGATCCTGACCGGTGCAGCAACCTGCTCTCCCCCGACCAGCTGCGGTGTTACACCGAGCAGAGGCCCGAGCGCAACGAGCAGCGGAGAAAGCGAGCACAAATCCGACCGGAACTCCTCCCAAAACAAAAATAAACGAAACCAAACTTTGCCCAGGCAACCACAAAGGAGTTGTCGAGCTACTCCTAGAGAATCATGGCCCGAAATCAACTCAATCCTCGGGAAAATCAGATCATGGCCAAGAACACAGAAAAAATCCCAAAAACGCAATTCGTTCGATTTCTTCGTGCTCGAGTCGATTCAATCAAATTCACTTAAGGGGTAGCATCAACTCATGTCATAGCACGAATCAAACCAAAAAGAACGAACCAAAACGCTCTAGAAACGATGAATCGAACCACGAACGGGGGGAGGGGAAACAAGACCTGTCTTGTTGGGTGCGTGCAAGTCCTGCTCGGGCTTGCAATCTGAGCTGGCAGAGAAGGTTGCCAAGATCGCTTTGCTTGAGAAGGCTAGTTCAGATAGCACAGGTGCTGCTAAGTGTTCGCTTTGTGAGGCCTTGGAGTTGGAGCTTGAGTCTTGTAGGCACGACAAGATGAGATCCGAGGAGGAAAACACATACCTTCGGACCATCTTGAGCTGGGTGTCCTGTAGTGAGCCGCAGTTGGGCATGATGGTCAACCAATTCAAGAGGGGAATTGGTGGACCGGGAGTAGGCTTTGCCTTAGGTGAGAAGGGTGAAAATCTCTATGGCAAGGTGTGTGAGTGTAGTGGCTTGAAACCAAGTGAGAAACCTACCACCACTCCAAAGTTGACAAAATCACTCCACCTAAGCCCACTTTGCCCACTGTCAAAGATGGAGTGTTTGAAGAACCTGCAAAAGCTCCACCTCAGAAACAAGTGTGGATTCCAAAACCTAACTATCTCAGGAACCCACTTGACACTCTGCTTAACATCTCTGAGGATCCCCTTCCTAGAGCCAAACAACCACCAAGAGTGAACCATAACCGCAAGAGAGTGAACCAACCACCACCCAAGAGATAGGTGAGGTATCACTGTGAGTACTGCCATAGGGATGGTCACCTTGCTGAGTTTTGCTTTAGGAAGAAGAGAGATGAGCGGCGAGAGTACGAGTTGAACAACCGGAACATGTACCGCCCGCCCCATGGCGTACATGTGCCGCCTGTTCAGAGGCGCAGTGCTAGGCCAAGAGGTGCAATGCCTCAAGGTGCTAGGCCTCAGGCTGCGAGACCACGCGGTGGTCGTGCCCGGCGAGGTTCTGGTCGTGGTCAATATGACCGTGAGCCTCGTGGCGGTGGCTTTCAGTCCCTCAGCTCTAGCGGACCAGGTTTTCTCCCTCGTGGTGATCGCTTTCCTCAAATGGGACATGGTATGTTTGGTGTTTTTTCTAACACTTTTCCAGGGCAAAGTTTGGTTTCGTTTATTTTTGTTTTGGGAGGAGTTCCGGTCGGATTTGTGCTCGCTTTCTCCGCTGCTCGTTGCGCTCGGGCCTCTGCTCGGTGTAACACCGCAGCTGGTCGGGGGAGAGCAGGTTGCTGCACCGGTCAGGATCCGAGGAGCCTGATCCGCGTTCACGAGCATCTGCTATGTCGGTGATGTCCAGTGTTTTGAAGGCGTGGTCGTGAGTGCAGCCCCTCTGTCCGCACCTCTCCCTCTCTCTGTTCTTTGCTGTTCAGCTCCAGTTCATGCTTATCAGAGTAGATTCAGTGGCCACCGGTACAGCACGGGTCACGGCGGCACAATCCCAGCCCGACCCCTGTAGCCGCGTTCGTTCCAGGCCAACTGGCTTGCACTGGTCGTGAATCGAGTGAAGCACCAACGCTGAGCGCCGCTCTCTCCCTCTCTGTCCGTTTTTGCTGTCCAGCCGCAGCAGGTTTCACATCAGCGCTGAGCCAGCCGAATTTGAGTGTAGCACAGCCGTGAGCAGCTCCTTCCCTTGCTGGTTTCTTTCTCTCTCTGTAGCAGCATTTAAGTTTCTATATTGCAGTCACTTTCAAGCAATAGTGAGTAAACCATTTAAATATTCCTAGCTAATCTTTGTTTGATTAGTTCAATGCCTATTGCTTGATTAACTGGTCACGTTGTTGAGAAGGGTGCTGCTTTCTCTTTTGTCCTTTCCCTATTTCGTCTTTTGCTTGGAAATTCTGCTACGAAGCTCTCGGAAATTCCAGTCTCACTGTTTCTCTCGTTTTCCGCACGTTTGAGCCCCGATTTGCAATCTGTTTCTTGTGTTGGTTTCCCACTAATCCATGGATCCTATCTAGATACTCTCGCCACCAGTTGGCTTGGGTATTTTAGATTCGGAACTCGCTTCTTCTCTATAGGAGTTGGGTATCTCATTTTCTGTCCTTCGGTTCGGGTAGCGTTTCTTGCCGTGAGTGGTGTCCCGCTGTATTCCTAGGGAACATCCATCCACTTGTTTGGGTCGTGGACATCACGGTGTTTACTTCATGCGTTTGGCGGTGATTTTGGGACAGCGGCTGAATATTTCGAAAGAAATTAGAGGCTCCCATTCACCCCCCCCCCCTCTGGTCGCCGTTTTCGGTCCTTCAATTGGTATCGGAGCCGGTTAAGGATCTTTCCACCTTAATCGGTCCGTGATCCACGAAGGCGACATGGAGTGCGGTTCCGGCAAGCCGCCGTTCTTCGATGGAACAAACTACCCATATTGGAAGATCCGCATGTCTGCGCATCTCCAGAGTATCAACTCGCGGGTTTTGGAGATTTGTGGGGATCCAGATTATGTTGTTCTTGCTGCTCGTGTTGGTCAGGAGCAGATTGACCAGCACGGTGCCAATAGCAGGGCGCGTAATGCAATTTTCTCTTGCCTTTCGCTTTTCTGAGTTTGATCGTGTTTCTCACTTCTCTACGGCTCGAGAGATCTGGCAGACCCTTGAACGGTATCATGAGGGGACTTCCCAGGTCAAGACCAGACTCTTTGAGACGTACTGACGTGAGTATGAGAACTTTGTTCAGTTGCCTGGAGAGTCTGTTGATTCTATGTTTTCTCGCTTCCAGTCAATTGTGAACAAGATGCGGGCAAATAAGCCGCAGCTACCCTATGACGATCATGAGAGGGCTCTTAAGTTACTACACGCCCTAGATCGGAGGGTTTGGGAGATGAAAGTCTCTGTGATCATTGAGTCACCCAACTACGAGACACTCACCATGGATGAGCTTTTCAGCAAGCTCAAGTCCACCGAGATCGATCACCAGACTCGAGCCAAGCTCGAGAATCCTTCTGCACCGACCATGGCTTTGGTCTCAGGTACTGGTGGTTCAAGTTCTTTGGCTAACCCTTCACAAACTGCTTTTGCTTTATCCTCTTTGGTTTCAGTTACAGAGGAGCAGATGGAGGTGCTTGGGGACGACGAGCTGGTGTTGATCATCAGCCGGTTCTCGCGGTTTCACAACAACCGCATGAACCGCCGGCGCGGTGGTCAGAAGGAGGGCTGCTTCCACTGTGGTGACCCCGATCACTTCATCGCCAACTACCCCAAGAAGAACAAGCACTCCTCCAGCAAGCACGACGCCGGTAAGCGCAAGGACAAGCGCAAGTACACCTCCGGCAAGCACAAGTCCAAGGGCAAGTTCGACAAGGAGGCGATCAAGCGCAAGTATCTCAAGAAGGCGAAGGCACAGGAGCGCGCCTTCCTTGCTTCCCTCAGCGACCTCGACATCGACTCTGGCGACGAGCACGCTTCTTCCTCTTCGAGCGATGACGAGTCCGAGAGGAAGGTCGAGGAGAAGCTGAACGGGCTCTGTTTCTTCGCCGACTCCACTCACGGAGGCTTCTGCACCATGGCGCTTGGTGACGAGGTGGAGACCGGCAAGGACGAGGTTCTCGGCGATGACGACACTTCTCGGGTATCACTTTCCGCCGACGAGCTTGCTTCTGAGGTCAAAACTTTGAGCGCTGCCTTGCTTAGTCAAGATAAGCTGCTTAAGCGCGCTGCACGTGATAGGAAGGAGTATAAGGAGAAGTTGGAGACTGCGCTTAAGGAGCTAGAGCTTGCTAAGTCTTCTGTGTTTGTGTCTGATGAGGCTGAATGTGATTCTTGTTCTGTTCACATGTCAAACTTTGCAACTTTGCAAACCAAGTATGCCTCTCTATTAGACGAGCTTGAGGAGGTGAAGACAAGACCTGTCTTGTTGGGTGCGTGCAAGTCCTGCTCGGGCTTGCAATCTGAGCTGGCAGAGAAGGTTGCCAAGATCGCTTTGCTTGAGAAGGCTAGTTCAGATAGCACAGGTGCTGCTAAGTGTTCGCTTTGTGAGGCCTTGGAGTTGGAGCTTGAGTCTTGTAGGCACGACAAGATGAGATCCGAGGAGGAAAACACATACCTTCGGACCATCTTGAGCTGGGTGTCCTGTAGTGAGCCGCAGTTGGGCATGATGGTCAACCAATTCAAGAGGGGAATTGGTGGACCGGGAGTAGGCTTTGCCTTAGGTGAGAAGGGTGAAAATCTCTATGGCAAGGTGTGTGAGTGTAGTGGCTTGAAACCAAGTGAGAAACCTACCACCACTCCAAAGTTGACAAAATCACTCCACCTAAGCCCACTTTGCCCACTGTCAAAGATGGAGTGTTTGAAGAACCTGCAAAAGCTCCACCTCAGAAACAAGTGTGGATTCCAAAACCTAACTATCTCAGGAACCCACTTGACACTCTGCTTAACATCTCTGAGGATCCCCTTCCTAGAGCCAAACAACCACCAAGAGTGAACCATAACCGCAAGAGAGTGAACCAACCACCACCCAAGAGATAGGTGAGGTATCACTGTGAGTACTGCCATAGGGATGGTCACCTTGCTGAGTTTTGCTTTAGGAAGAAGAGAGATGAGCGGCGAGAGTACGAGTTGAACAACCGGAACATGTACCGCCCGCCCCATGGCGTACATGTGCCGCCTGTTCAGAGGCGCAGTGCTAGGCCAAGAGGTGCAATGCCTCAAGGTGCTAGGCCTCAGGCTGCGAGACCACGCGGTGGTCGTGCCCGGCGAGGTTCTGGTCGTGGTCAATATGACCGTGAGCCTCGTGGCGGTGGCTTTCAGTCCCTCAGCTCTAGCGGACCAGGTTTTCTCCCTCGTGGTGATCGCTTTCCTCAAATGGGACATGGTATGTTTGGTGTTTTTTCTAACACTTTTCCAGGGCAAATGACTCAACACTGGTATCCTTCACAGTTTACTAACCCCAGTGTTGTGCCATTTGTTCACCCTCTGCCTTTCTATTGAGCAGGACGGAGGCCTGGAGAACACATGGCTCATGGATTCCGGGTGTTCGCGCCACATGACCGGAAACTCAAAGTGGTTCTCCAGCCTCGACCCCGTGTAACACAAGGAGTACATCACATTCGGGGACAATAGCAAAGGTAAGGTGGTATCTCGTGGGACCATTCGGGTCAATGAGAGCTTTGTTCTCAAGGATGTTGCTTTGGTTTCGAATTTGCATTTCAATTTGCTCTCTGTTTCGCAACTCCTTAAGGACGGTTTTGAAGTGCGCTTTAAGAAAGGCCTGTCTCATGTTCTTGATTCTCAAGGGGATCTTGTTTGTCGGATTTCCCCATTTGGCCGTGTTTTTTGAGCTGATTTTTCACACTCTTTTGGCTCTTCTCGATGTTTGGTAGCCGGATCTTCCTCAGAGCTTTGGAAGTGGCATAGGAGGCTAGGCCACTTGAGTTTTGACCTACTAGCTAGGTTGAGCTCACTTGGTCTAATCCAAGGATTGCCCAAATTGAAATTTGAGAAAGATTTGGTTTGCCATCCGTGTCGTCATGGTAAGATGGTGGCTGCTTCTCACCCCCCGGTAAACCAAGTGATGACAAAGCGACCCGGTGAGCTGTTGCATATGGATACTGTTGGGCCAGCTAGGGTACGCTCGGTGGGTGGAAAGTGGTACGTGCTTGTGGTTGTTGATGACTTTTCGAGGTATTCTTGGGTGTTCTTTATGGAGTCTAAGGATGAGGCGTTTTCTTTGGTTCGAGACTTGATTCTTCGGTTGCAAACTGAGATGCCTAAGAATGCCATAAGAGCTATCCGCAGTGACAATGGCACCGAGTTCAAAAACTCTCAGTTTGAAACCTTCTGTGCTTCTCTGGGTCTCGAACACCAGTTTTCCTCGCCTTATGTCCCTCAGCAAAACGGTGTTATTGAGCGCAAAAATCGGACTTTGGTTGAAATGGCTAGGACGATGCTCGATGAGCATAGGACTCCTAGGAGATATTGGGCCGAAGCGATCAACACTGCGTGCCATGTTTCGAATCGCATCTTTCTTCGCGCTTTCATGAAGAAGACTTCTTATGAGTTGCGGTTTGGACGTCCACCCAAGGTGAGTCATTTCAGGGTGTTTGGATGCAAGTGCTTCATCTTGAAACAAGGTAATTTGGACAAGTTTGAGTCCAGGTCTTCTGATGGTATATTTCTTGGTTATGCTTCTCACTCTAGAGCTTATCGAGTACTTAATCTTGAGACTAACCACATCGTGGAGACCTGCGAGGTCACATTCGATGAAACAATGCCGTGTACAACCACTGTCTTTGAGTGTGCAGGTGAGCAGGAGTTTGGTGAAAGCATCTTTGTGGAGGAGGAGCAGGAAGATGCCGATTGGGGTGATCCCGAGCCGACTCCACAGGCTGTCCCTTTCGAGCCTGAGACGACTACTTCAGCTCACGGTCCGGACCCCTCTTCTTCCACTTCTTGGGGACCGTTCGAGCAGCTTCCTCAGTCTGCGCCGGCTGCACCTGAGGAAGCACCAGCTGCTGTTGAGGGGGAGGCGACTTCATCCAGGGAGGCACCACGCCACATTCAGCGTCGCCATCCACCTCAGACGATGATTGGCAACATCGACCAGCGAGTCACGCGGTCCAGGTCTTACCACATCTCACACTTTGCTTATTCTGCATTTGTCGCGTCTTTCGAGCCCCGAGATGTTGGACATGCTTTATCTGATCCTGATTGGGTTAATGTCATGCATGAGGAGCTTGAAAACTTTGAGAGAAACCATGTTTGGGTTTTGGTACCACCTCCACAAGATTGCCATCCCATAGGAACCAAGTGGGTTTTCAAAAACAAACAGAGTGAGGATGGGGTGGTTGTGAGAAACAAGGCTAGGTTGGTAGCCCAAGGTTTTTGTCAAAAAGAGGGTATAGATTATGAGGAAACCTTTGCCCCTGTTGCTCGTTTAGAAGCTATTAGGATCCTTTTAGCCTTTGCTGCTTCAAAGGGTTTTAAGCTTTTTCAAATGGATGTTAAAAGTGCTTTCTTAAACGGGTACATAGAGGAAGAGGTTTATGTTAAGCAACACCCTGGCTTTGAAAATCCCAAGTTTCCAAACCATGTGTTTAAACTCCAAAAAGCTTTATATGGTTTGAAACAAGCCCCTAGAGCCTGGTATGAGCGTTAGAAAACGTTTTTGCTTGCAAAGGGTTTCAAAATGGGATCAGTTGACAAAACGCTTTTTCTCCTCAAGCAAGGCATTGATACTCTCATTGTTCAGATATACGTGGATGATATCATCTTTGGTGGTTCATCTCATGCTTTGGTTGCCAAGTTTGCAGATACAATGAGCAGGGAATTTGAGATGAGCATGATGGGAGAACTCAACTTCTTCCTCGGGTTGCAAATCAAGCAGACCCGTGATGGGACGTTCATGCATCAAGGCAAGTACACGAAGGACGTCCTGAAGAAGTTTGACATGGGCGAGGCCAAGCCTCTTTCGACGCCCATGTCCACCATGACGGCATTGGATGCCGATGAGGACGGCGAGCCGGTGGACCAGAAGGATTACAGGAGCATGATTGGCTCACTCCTGTACCTGACGGCGACGAGGCCAGACATACAGTTCGCAGTGTGTCTGTGCGCTCGTTTCCAAGCTTCACCGCGCACTTCCCACAAGCAGGCGATCAAACGGATCATGAGGTATCTACATTTCACACCCGAGTTTGGTTTGTGGTATTCCTCTTCTTCGACCCTTTCGCTTTGTGGTTATTCTGATGCGGATTTTGCGGGGTGTCGTTTGGATCGCAAGTCAACTTCTGGTACTTGTCAATTCTTGGGGTCTTCTCTAGTCTCTTGGTTCTCTCGCAAGCAAACTAGCATAGCCCAGTCAACCACAGAAGCCGAATATGTTGCTGCCGCAAGCTGTTGCTCCCAGTTGCTTTGGATGATTTACACTTTGAGAGACTTTGGGTTGAGCTTTGAGAGAGTCCCACTTCTTTGTGACAGTACCAGTGCTATAAGTGTGGCAAAGAACCCAGTTCTACATTCCAAAACCAAGCACATTGATATCTGTTTTCATTTCCTACGTGACCACTATGAGAAAGGGATATTGATCTTTGCCACGTAGACACCACCAAACAGCTTGCCGATATCCTCACAAAACCCCTAGATCAAGCAACTGGGAGCAACAGCTTGCGGCAGCAACATATTCGGCTTCTGTGGTTGACTGGGCTATGCTAGTTTGCTTGCGAGAGAACCAAGAGACTAGAGAAGACCCCAAGAATTGACAAGTACCAGAAGTTGACTTGCGATCCAAACGACACCCCGCAAAATCCGCATCAGAATAACCACAAAGCGAAAGGGTCGAAGAAGAGGAATACCACAAACCAAACTCGGGTGTGAAATGTAGATACCTCATGATCCGTTTGATCGCCTGCTTGTGGGAAGTGCGCGGTGAAGCTTGGAAACGAGCGCACAGACACACTGCGAACTGTATGTCTGGCCTCGTCGCCGTCAGGTACAGGAGTGAGCCAATCATGCTCCTGTAATCCTTCTGGTCCACCGGCTCGCCGTCCTCATCGGCATCCAATGCCGTCATGGTGGACATGGGCGTCGAAAGAGGCTTGGCCTCGCCCATGTCAAACTTCTTCAGGACGTCCTTCGTGTACTTGCCTTGATGCATGAACGTCCCATCACGGGTCTGCTTGATTTGCAACCCGAGGAAGAAGTTGAGTTCTCCCATCATGCTCATCTCAAATTCCCTGCTCATTGTATCTGCAAACTTGGCAACCAAAGCATGAGATGAACCACCAAAGATGATATCATCCACGTATATCTGAACAATGAGAGTATCAATGCCTTGCTTGAGGAGAAAAAGCGTTTTGTCAACTGATCCCATTTTGAAACCCTTTGCAAGCAAAAACGTTTTCTAACGCTCATACCAGGCTCTAGGGGCTTGTTTCAAACCATATAAAGCTTTTTGGAGTTTAAACACATGGTTTGGAAACTTGGGATTTTCAAAGCCAGGGTGTTGCTTAACATAAACCTCTTCCTCTATGTACCCGTTTAAGAAAGCACTTTTAACATCCATTTGAAAAAGCTTAAAACCCTTTGAAGCAGCAAAGGCTAAAAGGATCCTAATAGCTTCTAAACGAGCAACAGGGGCAAAGGTTTCCTCATAATCTATACCCTCTTTTTGACAAAAACCTTGGGCTACCAACCTAGCCTTGTTTCTCACAACCACCCCATCCTCACTCTGTTTGTTTTTGAAAACCCACTTGGTTCCTATGGGATGGCAATCTTGTGGAGGTGGTACCAAAACCCAAACATGGTTTCTCTCAAAGTTTTCAAGCTCCTCATGCATGACATTAACCCAATCAGGATCAGATAAAGCATGTCCAACATCTCGGGGCTCGAAAGACGCGACAAATGCAGAATAAGCAAAGTGTGAGATGTGGTAAGACCTGGACCGCGTGACTCGCTGGTCGATGTTGCCAATCATCGTCTGAGGTGGATGGCGACGCTGAATGTGGCGTGGTGCCTCCCTGGATGAAGTCGCCTCCCCCTCAACAGCAGCTGGTGCTTCCTCAGGTGCAGCCGGCGCAGACTGAGGAAGCTGCTCGAACGGTCCCCAAGAAGTGGAAGAAGAGGGGTCCGGACCGTGAGCTGAAGTAGTCGTCTCAGGCTCGAAAGGGACAGCCTGTGGAGTCGGCTCGGGATCACCCCAATCGGCATCTTCCTGCTCCTCCTCCACAAAGATGCTTTCACCAAACTCCTGCTCACCTGCACACTCAAAGACAGTGGTTGTACACGGCATTGTTTCATCGAATGTGACCTCGCAGGTCTCCACGATGTGGTTAGTCTCAAGATTAAGTACTCGATAAGCTCTAGAGTGAGAAGCATAACCAAGAAATATACCATCAGAAGACCTGGACTCAAACTTGTCCAAATTACCTTGTTTCAAGATGAAGCACTTGCATCCAAACACCCTGAAATGACTCACCTTGGGTGGACGTCCAAACCGCAACTCATAAGAAGTCTTCTTCATGAAAGCGCGAAGAAAGATGCGATTCGAAACATGGCACGCAGTGTTGATCGCTTCGGCCCAATATCTCCTAGGAGTCCTATGCTCATCGAGCATCGTCCTAGCCATTTCAACCAAAGTCCGATTTTTGCGCTCAATAACACCGTTTTGCTGAGGGACATAAGGCGAGGAAAACTGGTGTTCGAGACCCAGAGAAGCACAGAAGGTTTCAAACTGAGAGTTTTTGAACTCGGTGCCATTGTCACTGCGGATAGCTCTTATGGCATTCTTAGGCATCTCAGTTTGCAACCGAAGAATCAAGTCTCGAACCAAAGAAAACGCCTCATCCTTAGACTCCATAAAGAACACCCAAGAATACCTCGAAAAGTCATCAACAACCACAAGCACGTACCACTTTCCACCCACCGAGCGTACCCTAGCTGGCCCAACAGTATCCATATGCAACAGCTCACCGGGTCGCTTTGTCATCACTTGGTTTACCGGGGGGTGAGAAGCAGCCACCATCTTACCATGACGACACGGATGGCAAACCAAATCTTTCTCAAATTTCAATTTGGGCAATCCTTGGATTAGACCAAGTGAGCTCAACCTAGCTAGTAGGTCAAAACTCAAGTGGCCTAGCCTCCTATGCCACTTCCAAAGCTCTGAGGAAGATCCGGCTACCAAACATCGAGAAGAGCCAAAAGAGTGTGAAAAATCAGCTCAAAAAACACGGCCAAATGGGGAAATCCGACAAACAAGATCCCCTTGAGAATCAAGAACATGAGACAGGCCTTTCTTAAAGCGCACTTCAAAACCGTCCTTAAGGAGTTGCGAAACAGAGAGCAAATTGAAATGCAAATTCGAAACCAAAGCAACATCCTTGAGAACAAAGCTCTCATTGACCCGAATGGTCCCACGAGATACCACCTTACCTTTGCTATTGTCCCCGAATGTGATGTACTCCTTGTGTTACACGGGGTCGAGGCTGGAGAACCACTTTGAGTTTCCGGTCATGTGGCGCGAACACCCGGAATCCATGAGCCATGTGTTCTCCAGGCCTCCGTCCTGCTCAATAGAAAGGCAGAGGGTGAACAAATGGCACAACACTGGGGTTAGTAAACTGTGAAGGATACCAGTGTTGAGTCATTTGCCCTGGAAAAGTGTTAGAAAAAACACCAAACATACCATGTCCCATTTGAGGAAAGCGATCACCACGAGGGAGAAAACCTGGTCCGCTAGAGCTGAGGGACTGAAAGCCACCGCCACGAGGCTCACGGTCATATTGACCACGACCAGAACCTCGCCGGGCACGACCACCGCGTGGTCTCGCAGCCTGAGGCCTAGCACCTTGAGGCATTGCACCTCTTGGCCTAGCACTGCGCCTCTGAACAGGCGGCACATGTACGCCATGGGGCGGGCGGTACATGTTCCGGTTGTTCAACTCGTACTCTCGCCGCTCATCTCTCTTCTTCCTAAAGCAAAACTCAGCAAGGTGACCATCCCTATGGCAGTACTCACAGTGATACCTCACCTATCTCTTGGGTGGTGGTTGGTTCACTCTCTTGCGGTTATGGTTCACTCTTGGTGGTTGTTTGGCTCTAGGAAGGGGATCCTCAGAGATGTTAAGCAGAGTGTCAAGTGGGTTCCTGAGATAGTTAGGTTTTGGAATCCACACTTGTTTCTGAGGTGGAGCTTTTGCAGGTTCTTCAAACACTCCATCTTTGACAGTGGGCAAAGTGGGCTTAGGTGGAGTGATTTTGTCAACTTTGGAGTGGTGGTAGGTTTCTCACTTGGTTTCAAGCCACTACACTCACACACCTTGCCATAGAGATTTTCACCCTTCTCACCTAAGGCAAAGCCTACTCCCGGTCCACCAATTCCCCTCTTGAATTGGTTGACCATCATGCCCAACTGCGGCTCACTACAGGACACCCAGCTCAAGATGGTCCGAAGGTATGTGTTTTCCTCCTCGGATCTCATCTTGTCGTGCCTACAAGACTCAAGCTCCAACTCCAAGGCCTCACAAAGCGAACACTTAGCAGCACCTGTGCTATCTGAACTAGCCTTCTCAAGCAAAGCGATCTTGGCAACCTTCTCTGCCAGCTCAGATTGCAAGCCCGAGCAGGACTTGCACGCACCCAACAAGACAGGTCTTGTCTTCACCTCCTCAAGCTCGTCTAATAGAGAGGCATACTTGGTTTGCAAAGTTGCAAAGTTTGACATGTGAACAGAACAAGAATCACATTCAGC
Source organism: Tripidium arundinaceum (assembly GCA_030439765.1). NCBI lineage: Eukaryota > Viridiplantae > Streptophyta > Magnoliopsida > Poales > Poaceae > Tripidium > Tripidium arundinaceum. Next base: position 1,220 of record JAHUYU010000592.1, on the reverse strand, counting down.
CTCATCAGACACAAACACAGAAGACTTAGCAAGCTCTAGCTCCTTAAGCGCAGTCTCCAACTTCTCCTTATACTCCTTCCTATCACGTGCAGCGCGCTTAAGCAGCTTATCTTGACTAAGCAAGGCAGCGCTCAAAGTTTTGACCTCAGAAGCAAGCTCGTCGGCGGAAAGTGATACCCGAGAAGTGTCGTCATCGCCGAGAACCTCGTCCTTGCCGGTCTCCACCTCGTCACCAAGCGCCATGGTGCAGAAGCCTCCGTGAGTGGAGTCGGCGAAGAAACAGAGCCCGTTCAGCTTCTCCTCGACCTTCCTCTCGGACTCGTCATCGCTCGAAGAGGAAGAAGCGTGCTCGTCGCCAGAGTCGATGTCGAGGTCGCTGAGGGAAGCAAGGAAGGCGCGCTCCTGTGCCTTCGCCTTCTTGAGATACTTGCGCTTGATCGCCTCCTTGTCGAACTTGCCCTTGGACTTGTGCTTGCCGGAGGTGTACTTGCGCTTGTCCTTGCGCTTACCGGCGTCGTGCTTGCTGGAGGAGTGCTTGTTCTTCTTGGGGTAGTTGGCGATGAAGTGATCGGGGTCACCACAGTGGAAGCAGCCCTCCTTCTGACCACCGCGCCGGCGGTTCATGCGGTTGTTGTGAAACCGCGAGAACCGGCTGATGATCAACACCAGCTCGTCGTCCCCAAGCACCTCCATCTGCTCCTCTGTAACTGAAACCAAAGAGGATAAAGCAAAAGCAGTTTGTGAAGGGTTAGCCAAAGAACTTGAACCACCAGTACCTGAGACCAAAGCCATGGTCGGTGCAGAAGGATTCTCGAGCTTGGCTCGAGTCTGGTGATCGATCTCGGTGGACTTGAGCTTGCTGAAAAGCTCATCCATGGTGAGTGTCTCGTAGTTGGGTGACTCAATGATCACAGAGACTTTCATCTCCCAAACCCTCCGATCTAGGGCGTGTAGTAACTTAAGAGCCCTCTCATGATCGTCATAGGGTAGCTGCGGCTTATTTGCCCGCATCTTGTTCACAATTGACTGGAAGCGAGAAAACATAGAATCAACAGACTCTCCAGGCAACTGAACAAAGTTCTCATACTCACGTCAGTACGTCTCAAAGAGTCTGGTCTTGACCTGGGAAGTCCCCTCATGATACCGTTCAAGGGTCTGCCAGATCTCTCGAGCCGTAGAGAAGTGAGAAACACGATCAAACTCAGAAAAGCGAAAGGCAA
>JAHUYU010000087.1:0-12806 GCA_030439765.1 Tripidium arundinaceum | reverse complement strand
TTCCATCTTGTTCTTGTTCTCTACTTATATTTATAGTATTGTTCTTGAATTAGAGCTAAGTTCTTCATTCATGTTCTTCGTATTAGAACTAGTTCTTAGTTCGAGTATCATGATCATGATGATTAGAACTTTGATCTTAATTAAACATATAATTAGTGTAGTCATGTTTAGACTAATGTCCAGATGGTGGTTTATCAAATCTTCGGATTCGCATATGTTCTGTGCCTGTCGATCCGTAGGGTCGGGGTCCTAAGGGAGCATATGTGGTTTCCGTATATGCAAGTATGGTACTTGGATACAAGGGAACGGGTAATTGCAGTTCGTACTCCACGGTAGTGGGCTAGGCGGCAGGTGGTGACAGCCCTGTCCGTCCCTCGTATTCCCCCACGTTTGGGTATGGTGTAGGAGTCTAAAGCGATGCGGGGAGCTAGCAGACTAGACCTTAGGCATTCTCCCGATCCATCTAGATATAAATCTAACCATGTTTATATTAATTGTATGACTTACTAGAATTCTTCACAATAACTATAATAGATTGTTCTAGTTAGGATTATTCTTTTATTCTTTATTCTTTTATCCAATTGTCTTCCTTTACCTCTGATAGAGATGCTCATATATGCCTGTGTGAACTTCACTATCCTACATATTATCAATGCTTTACTTACCCCTGATGAACAATTGGTTATTATGCTATATTATTAACATTGAGCTATCCAATATCCATGATTAGTTATTGCCTTCCCATGGGAAAATATAAATAACGATACCGTGAATACTCTGGGTGAAATGCTACAATGATAGATCTGTGCTCTTGCGGATTGAATAGAGCCTGAACTATCAGTGTATTTGTTAGCATTATTATCTATGAATGGTTGAAATGCTACATTCATAGTGATGATGTCAAGAAATACCAATAAGTATTTCTAGCGCCGTTGCCTGGGATGGGTCATATCTCTATTCTTGGTGATGACGTTAAGAAATGCCAACACGCTAGCCACCACCCAGAAAGGGAACATGACGGTGGCTGAATACGTCAGTAAGATGAAGACCCTCGGCGACGAGATGGCAGCCGCCGGAAGACTCCTTGATGATGAAGAGCTCGTCCAGTACATTATCACGGGCCTTGATCATGAGTTTAGTCCCATTGTCTCCGCTATCATCACAAAGACAGAGACTGTGTCTGTCAGTGAACTGTACGCACAGCTTCTTGCTTTTGAGACACGTATGAACTTGAAGCACGGCAGCCAACAGTCCTACGAGTCGTCCGTCAACTTTGCCAATCGTGGACGTGGGCACTGGCCGGAATCGTAGCCGCTCTGGGCGTGGTCGTTGTCGACGATATATGGTCGGCAGTCTACCGAGGGGTATGCCCACGATAGTAGATTGTTTCGTGGAGGTGCGCATGAACAGGAACTAGATGGCGAACACAAGCACCGAGACACGAGATTTAGACAGGTTCAGGCTATCAATGAGATGTAATACCCTAGTACTGTGTTCGGTGGTTTGTATTGTTTGTGGTTGGAATAATGAGATGTTTTTTTGAGGGGTCCTCTACCCGCCTTATAGAGCCTGAAGGGTAGGGTTACAAGTCGGTTAGATCTAAATCTAATCGGGTAAGCAACAATCTTTACAAGGATTCTAATATTCGGCATATCCTAACAGATCGATAATAATCTACAGGATATCTCCTTGATGTCTTGTGCTGTGCGCCGAGCAGTGCCATGCTCCGCAAGTCTTCATCTTGTGGGTTAGACCGTCCTTGATGGAGCGGCCCATGTACTGCACCGTGGTTACCCGGGGTTGAACCCCCCACAGCTAGTCCCCGAGCGCCTTGTATCCGTTTGGCAGCACCATCTTGACCAAGTCCGAGCAATCCAGAATAAAGCCGATCAGTTTAACTGATGATCCGAGCAGAAGTAGTTGAAGCCGACCAATTTAACTGGACAATAGATCAATACGAATGTCAATACGAATGTAAGCCGGCCAGTTTAACTGATCAACAAACCAATGAAAACAAGCGCCGACCAGTTTAACTGGTTAGCCGACCTCGGACTAAACCAAGTAAGGATTGCCAATAGAATGTAAGGAACTCAAATTAAAAATTTGAAAATTCTTCATCTTAGATAAAGTGTACACACTTAGACTCCGTTTGCGAAGGCGGATGATTATCATCCATGACTTAGTCAATGAGGAGTGTAAAATCAGGAAAAAAGCACTACATTCACCGCCAGGTGAAATGTAGCCACCTAGTCCCCGAGCCTGGTGGTAGGTGAATAATTCACGTAGTGCTAGGGTCAAAAAAAAAGCTCGTCGAGACAATACATGCACCATAAGGTGCAATGTACACATTGTAGTCCCCGAGCCTGACATTAGGTGAAGAATGCACCTAGTGCCAGGATCTAAATGAAAACCTTCCATCACCCAGCTTAGCTGAGAGTCCAGCTAGTCCCCAGCGTAGCTGAAAACTAGAAAAAATAAGTACATTCACCGTCAGGTGAAGTGTACACACTTAGTCCCCGAGCTTGCTAGAAGATGAAAAATGAATCTTGTAGCAGGGTCAGAGAGAAAAGAAATTATTTGCCAAACCGAAGGCAGTATCTGTGCTTAGCACTTAATCACTGGAAAAGCCCGGTCGACTGATGTAGCATGCGGCCCACTAAGCGGCCCAATATTCCGCCCGCGGTGACTTTGGAGAGACACGTGTGACGCGGCGCGGTTTCCCAAAAACCCTGAAATACGAAGAGTCGAGGGCGAAACGTTATAAATACCGAGTGCGGCGGCGCAAAGCCACACTTTCCGCCGCTGCTTCGTCTTTCTTGAGTGACCACACCCAAATCTCCATTTCCATTCTGCCGTCAGGGATAACCTCCACAAGCAAAAAAAAAACAGCCGCATTCGACCAGATCCGAATCGAAACCATGGCCAAAGGGGCGAAACGCAGCCGTACGAGCCCAAAGAGAGCCGAAGAGGAATCGTCGGCGAGTGGAGACATCCGAACACCGTGCTCGCCATCTTGAACGAGCTGCTCCGGCGATCGCCGAGAACAAAGACTGCTCGAGTCGGTGGAAGAACTGGAGAAGAGCCTAGCTGGCGCCCACAGTGACAAGGAAAAATTACAGGCACAAGTGACTCAGTTAGAATAAAAAAACTTAAAGTTGACCGACCAGCTGAGCACGGCGGAAGACAAGCTTGCCGAAACCGCCGACCAGCTCGGCATGGTGAAGACCGAGCTAGCAGGTGTAGCTGGGCAGAAAAATGGTAAGACTTCAAGCCTTATAGCCTCTATACTTGCTTCCACTGTGTTTACGACCATAACCACTATTGACACAGAATTAGAGACGGAGTTGCTCTTGGCGCGGGAGTCGGCAGCGCAGTTGGAGAAAGAGAGAGACGCGGCACGCGAACCGGAGAAGAAAATTGCCGCGGACCTCCAGTGTAAGTCTTCAAGAGAAAAATCCCCATTCTTGGCAGTGACTGTGCTCAACATGTCACGGTAATCTATGCAGTGTACCGCACCAACTCCCAGGTGCAATTTCGCGACTTCGGGGCTCGGATAGAGACGAAGCAGACCATGCTGGACACAATAGTCGGGGGATAAAGCCTATGCTGGACTTCATCGACCCGAACTGCCGGAGCCCAAAGCGTACACATTCGGAGACAGGCCGCCTCGATCAGATGCGATTGTGGAAAGATACCGGAGGTCCTTGGAACGTTTCAAGTTCTACACCAGAGGCGTCGCTTGCTCTGCTGCGGGGCATGTGCTGGCAGTGGTGCATTCCCTCTACCCGGTGGTGAAGCTAGAGGCCGTCGACACAGGCTTCGCCCGCGGACGAGCAATGCCAGGATCGACGAACTCGAAGAACAGGCGTCAGAGTCCGCGATCAAGATGGCAGAAGACCTTGATCTATTTGGTGAATTAGAAGACAGGACGCAGTAAGTTAAAAAGAACTATGTCAAACACTTGTTAAAATCTGCCGAGCAGATGTAAGAAAACATTATCTGATATTTTGAGGTATGTTCATATTTTAAATACGAGTAAAGTCCTTCTAGTTGGTCCTTTATCGCGTCACCAGCCCTGACTAGTTCGTACCGCGTGGAGTGATTATCACCCGTTTACGCGTAAGAGCGCAAACGTCGCCAAGGAGCCGCTGCCGACCACCCATGACGCAGAGCGCTACTGCCCGTGGACGTGTAGGAGATCGAGAACAGGGCTACTTCTGGATAACACAAATGAGAACGTGGCTGGTCGGCCAGTTGGTGGAGAATATCTTAAAGATGGAACTAGAACTAGATTTATTCATACCAAGATCAGCCAAGATGTTCTTCTCCTCTTTACAACTTGAAGCTCTGTTCTAGATCTAAACTAGATCTAAAATGATAAACTAAAACTAGAGAGCTCTAGAGTTGTATTGCCTGATAATGTGTAACTTATGTGAATTTGTATAAACCTTGTGTGAACTTGATTACAGAGGAGAACATGGCTGCTTTTTATAGTGCCTAAAGGTCGGTTCGTGGACGAATATTCTTGGTAACCCATGGAACCACCATTAGCACCGCCATAGGAACCGCTATGCGAAAGATGGGCCCGAGACACGCCACCAGGGGGCGGCCGCACCCTGGCTGCCGTCTCTTGCCACCGACTTTGTCTGGTGGGCTTCCTGATGGGTCTGGATCACTTCTATGTTGGGTATTGGTCCTGGTTCGCGTCGTGGATTTGGCCTTCTTCCATTCTTCAACTTGGGCTGCGCGAATACGCTTCATTGATTGCGCATTTTCCTGAGTTTTACACTAATTTCACAGTTAAGTCCTGCAAAACAGTAATCTTCCAATACATGTGGAACTAGATGAATATCAAAGACATATGTATGTAAAATATGTATTTTTTCTCCATTTTTAATACAAGTTGGCGATATAAAATAGGTCATTAATAACCGCCAACATAGCGCGAGGCATGTGTTCATAGCATGCGCTCGAGTTTGCGATGAGAACATTGCCTCGATTTCGCTCCATACTTGCGCTGCTGTCTCCTTTGTACTAGCTTGGGAGAGGACCTTTCTTGATGGGGAAGCTAGGAGAAACCCTAGGACCTGCTGGTCTGACGCATACCATTCTTCGTATGCAGGGTTTGGCACTTTGACTGGCTTGTCATTGACCTTGGCTTCAATCTCGGTGGCAGGGGCTGGAGAAGCCCCGGTGACATGTCCGACAAGTCGAGTGCCACGCAGTGCAGCAAGAACTTGCGCCTTCCACATGGCGTGATTATTTTTGAGAGCTTCTCGGAGATGGCATTGGTGTATAGTGGGTTGACGGCAATGTTGGAGGAGGAGGCCATTGTTAGTAGATTGGATCTAAGCTCCGATTACCATGAAAAATATCAGAGGCACTAAAGGAATTGGTGGAAGCCATGACCTTTGCTCGGCCGGCCTGCATGTTTATATTAATTGTATGACTTACTAGAATTCTTCACAATAACTATAATAGATTGTTCTAGTTAGGATTATTCTTTTATTCTTTATTCTTTTATCCAATTGTCTTCCTTTACCTCTGATAGAGATGCTCATATATGCCTGTGTGAACTTCACTATCCTACATATTATCAATGCTTTACTTACCCCTGATGAACAATTGGTTATTATGCTATATTATTAACATTGAGCTATCCAATATCCATGATTAGTTATTGCCTTCCCATGGGAAAATATAAATAACGATACCGTGAATACTCTGGGTGAAATGCTACAATGATAGATCTGTGCTCTTGCGGATTGAATAGAGCCTGAACTATCAGTGTATTTGTTAGCATTATTATCTATGAATGGTTGAAATGCTACATTCATAGTGATGATGTCAAGAAATACCAATAAGTATTTCTAGCGCCGTTGCCTGGGATGGGTCATATCTCTATTCTTGGTGATGACGTTAAGAAATGCCAACACGCTAGCCACCACCCAGAAAGGGAACATGACGGTGGCTGAATACGTCAGTAAGATGAAGACCCTCGGCGACGAGATGGCAGCCGCCGGAAGACTCCTTGATGATGAAGAGCTCGTCCAGTACATTATCACGGGCCTTGATCATGAGTTTAGTCCCATTGTCTCCGCTATCATCACAAAGACAGAGACTGTGTCTGTCAGTGAACTGTACGCACAGCTTCTTGCTTTTGAGACACGTATGAACTTGAAGCACGGCAGCCAACAGTCCTACGAGTCGTCCGTCAACTTTGCCAATCGTGGACGTGGGCACTGGCCGGAATCGTAGCCGCTCTGGGCGTGGTCGTTGTCGACGATATATGGTCGGCAGTCTACCGAGGGGTATGCCCACGATAGTAGATTGTTTCGTGGAGGTGCGCATGAACAGGAACTAGATGGCGAACACAAGCACCGAGACACGAGATTTAGACAGGTTCAGGCTATCAATGAGATGTAATACCCTAGTACTGTGTTCGGTGGTTTGTATTGTTTGTGGTTGGAATAATGAGATGTTTTTTGAGGGGTCCTCTACCCGCCTTATAGAGCCTGAAGGGTAGGGTTACAAGTCGGTTAGATCTAAATCTAATCGGGTAAGCAACAATCTTTACAAGGATTCTAATATTCGGCATATCCTAACAGATCGATAATAATCTACAGGATATCTCCTTGATGTCTTGTGCTGTGCGCCGAGCAGTGCCATGCTCCGCAAGTCTTCATCTTGTGGGTTAGACCGTCCTTGATGGAGCGGCCCATGTACTGCACCGTGGTTACCCGGGGTTGAACCCCCCACAGCTAGTCCCCGAGCGCCTTGTATCCGTTTGGCAGCACCATCTTGACCAAGTCCGAGCAATCCAGAATAAAGCCGATCAGTTTAACTGATGATCCGAGCAGAAGTAGTTGAAGCCGACCAATTTAACTGGACAATAGATCAATACGAATGTCAATACGAATGTAAGCCGGCCAGTTTAACTGATCAACAAACCAATGAAAACAAGCGCCGACCAGTTTAACTGGTTAGCCGACCTCGGACTAAACCAAGTAAGGATTGCCAATAGAATGTAAGGAACTCAAATTAAAAATTTGAAAATTCTTCATCTTAGATAAAGTGTACACACTTAGACTCCGTTTGCGAAGGCGGATGATTATCATCCATGACTTAGTCAATGAGGAGTGTAAAATCAGGAAAAAAGCACTACATTCACCGCCAGGTGAAATGTAGCCACCTAGTCCCCGAGCCTGGTGGTAGGTGAATAATTCACGTAGTGCTAGGGTCAAAAAAAAAGCTCGTCGAGACAATACATGCACCATAAGGTGCAATGTACACATTGTAGTCCCCGAGCCTGACATTAGGTGAAGAATGCACCTAGTGCCAGGATCTAAATGAAAACCTTCCATCACCCAGCTTAGCTGAGAGTCCAGCTAGTCCCCAGCGTAGCTGAAAACTAGAAAAAATAAGTACATTCACCGTCAGGTGAAGTGTACACACTTAGTCCCGAGCTTGCTAGAAGATGAAAAATGAATCTTGTAGCAGGGTCAGAGAGAAAAGAAATTATTTGCCAAACCGAAGGCAGTATCTGTGCTTAGCACTTAATCACTGGAAAAGCCCGGTCGACTGATGTAGCATGCGGCCCACTAAGCGGCCCAATATTCCGCCCGCGGTGACTTTGGAGAGACACGTGTGACGCGGCGCGGTTTCCCAAAAACCCTGAAATACGAAGAGTCGAGGGCGAAACGTTATAAATACCGAGTGCGGCGGCGCAAAGCCACACTTTCCGCCGCTGCTTCGTCTTTCTTGAGTGACCACACCCAAATCTCCATTTCCATTCTGCCGTCAGGGATAACCTCCACAAGCAAAAAAAAACAGCCGCATTCGACCAGATCCGAATCGAAACCATGGCCAAAGGGGCGAAACGCAGCCGTACGAGCCCAAAGAGAGCCGAAGAGGAATCGTCGGCGAGTGGAGACATCCGAACACCGTGCTCGCCATCTTGAACGAGCTGCTCCGGCGATCGCCGAGAACAAAAGACTGCTCGAGTCGGTGGAAGAACTGGAGAAGAGCCTAGCTGACGCCCACAGTGACAAGGAAAAATTACAGGCACAAGTGACTCAGTTAGAATAAAAAAACTTAAAGTTGACCGACCAGCTGAGCACGGCGGAAGACAAGCTTGCCGAAACCGCCGACCAGCTCGGCATGGTGAAGACCGAGCTAGCAGGTGTAACTGGGCAGAAAAATGGTAAGACTTCAAGCCTTATAGCCTCTATACTTGCTTCCACTGTGTTTACGACCATAACCACTATTGACACAGAATTAGAGACGGAGTTGCTCTTGGCGCGGGAGTCGGCAGCGCAGTTGGAGAAAGAGAGAGACGCGGCACGCGAACCGGAGAAGAAAATTGCCGCGGACCTCCAGTGTAAGTCTTCAAGAGAAAAATCCCCATTCTTGGCAGTGACTGTGCTCAACATGTCACGGTAATCTATGCAGTGTACCGCACCAACTCCCAGGTGCAATTTCGCGACTTCGGGGCTCGGATAGAGACGAAGCAGACCATGCTGGACACAATAGTCGGGGATAAAGCCTATGCTGGACTTCATCGACCCGAACTGCCGGAGCCCAAAGCGTACACATTCGGAGACAGGCCGCCTCGATCAGATGCGATTGTGGAAAGATACCGGAGGTCCTTGGAACGTTTCAAGTTCTACACCAGAGGCGTCGCTTGCTCTGCTGCGGGGCATGTGCTGGCAGTGGTGCATTCCCTCTACCCGGTGGTGAAGCTAGAGGCCGTCGACACAGGCTTCGCCCGCGGGACGAGCAATGCCAGGATCGACGAACTCGAAGAACAGGCGTCAGAGTCCGCGATCAAGATGGCAGAAGACCTTGATCTATTTGGTGAATTAGAAGACAGGACGCAGTAAGTTAAAAAGAACTATGTCAAACACTTGTTAAAATCTGCCGAGCAGATGTAAGAAAACATTATCTGATATTTTGAGGTATGTTCATATTTTAAATACGAGTAAAGTCCTTCTAGTTGGTCCTTTATCGCGTCACCAGCCCTGACTAGTTCGTACCGCGTGGAGTGATTATCACCCGTTTACGCGTAAGAGCGCAAACGTCGCCAAGGAGCCGCTGCCGACCACCCATGACGCAGAGCGCTACTGCCCGTGGACGTGTAGGAGATCGAGAACAGGGCTACTTCTGGATAACACAAATGAGAACGTGGCTGGTCGGCCAGTTGGTGGAGAATATCTTAAAGATATAACGCATGGAGAACAATTGGAGTGCCGTAATAATGGAGAATAAATAGCGGAAAAAATATTTGGAGAAAACGGAGAAATAACTTGGAGAAATTCGGCGAATTTTTTTTTGAAAATTTATACATGGAGAGGTACATATCTTTATGCAGAGCACTTCAAGGATAAAAACGTCTAAGGAGCTCGATGTGCCAGGAGTTGGGAACGTCCATCCCTTCAGAGTCGCACAACCGATAAGACCCTGGTCAGGTGACTTCCTTAACGATATAGGGACCTTCCCAAGGCGATGAGAGCTTATGCATGCCGTCAGTCTTCTGCTTCTTGCGAAGTACAAGGTCGCCGACCGCAAAGTAACGCTCCTGAATATTGCGGTTGTAATACCTCCTCAAACCTTCCAAGTACTTGGCAGTCCAAACACACGTAACGAGCCGTTCTTCTTTTAACCAATCAACATCTTCTTGTCGGGCATAAGCCGACTTCTCTTCGTCGAAATGCTCCACCCTGGGTGCTTGGAAAGCAATATCAGCCGGCAAAACGGCTTCAGAGCCGTACACTAGGTAATAAGGCGATACACCAATGTTACGACTGGGTTGGGTACGAAGTCCCCAGACCACAGCCAGCAATTCCTTGGGCCATCTGCTCGGATGCTTCTCTTTTTCATACAATCTCTTTTTTAGGGCATCTAATATCATGTCATTTGCCCGTTCGACCTGACCATTAGCTCTAAGGTGGACCACCGAGACGTATTTGACGGAGATGCACCGTTCTTCACAGAAATCCCAGAAGTCGCTACCGGTGAAAGTAGACCCCAAGTCGGTGATGATACTGTTCGGCAAACCAAACCTGTGAAAAATGTCTTCGAGCAGCTCGGCTGTCTTTTTTGCAGTAGTTGTTACGAGGGGCATGTACTCGATCCACTTGGAGAACTTATCAATAGCAACGTAGACATATCTGAATCCTCCCGAAGCAGCCTTGAAAGGCCCAATCATATCCAGTCCCCAGCATGCAAAAGGCCAGGAAGCCGGGATCGTCTGCAGAGCCTGAGCTAGAATATGAATCTGCTTGGCGAAAAATTGGCAGCCCTCACACCGTCTGACAAGTGCTTCAACATCCACGACAGCAGAAGGCCAATAAAAACAAAGCCTTGCCGACCAGATTCCTAGACGCTGCATGGTTGCCACATGATTCAGCGTGGATTTCAAGGAGTAACTGTTCTCCCTCTTCTTTGGATATGCACTTCTGCAATAGCTCGTCTTTCACATTCTTCCGCATTAGTTTCCCATCTACCAAGACATAATGCTTACTGCGGCGAATGAGACGTTCCATCTCTGTTTTGTTTTGTTTGTCGGCACCTCGGCAGTAGTGAGGTACTTGATGAACTGCTCTCTCCAATCGTTGTTTGGCACGAGAACCGTCATGACTATTTGCTCGGCCGGGGGCGCTTCCTCGTCTTCCTGCCCCGGTTAGATAGAGGGCGTCATTAGGTCCTGAACGAAAACTCTTGCCGGAACTTGAGCTCTAGTCGACCCTATCTTAGACAGGCGGTCGGCTGCCTGGTTCGCATCTCGGATAACATGATGAAACTCGATGCCGTAGAACTTTCCTTCAAGCTTTCGAATCTCAGCACAGTAAGCATCCATCTTTTCGCTGGTACATGACCAGTCTTTATTAACCTGGTTGATGACCAACGCGGAGTCACCGTAAACCATGAGGCATTTAACGCCTAGTTTGACGGCGATGCGGAGGCCATGGAGTGCTGCCTCGTACTCAGCGGCGTTATTAGAGGCCGGGAAGTGGATTCGTAGAACGTAGCAGAGCTCGTCCCCCGATGGAGTAACAAAAAGCACGCCTGCCCCAGCATCGTCAATGTTAAGCGCTCCGTCAAAATACATCTTCCAGTGCTCGGGGCGCTCAGGCGGAATAGGCTCCTGAATCTCGGTCCACTCGGCGATGAAGTCCGCAAGAATTTGAGATTTTATAGTCGTTCGGCTCCTGAACTCAATGGAGTACGTGCCAAGCTCTATCGCCCATTTAATGATGCAGCCATTGGCTTCTTTGTTGCGGAGGATATCGCTGAGCGAAAATTCGGTAACCACCACTATCTTGTAGGTTTCGAAATAGTGGCGGAGCTTGCGAGATGTAATCAGGACCACGTACAACAGCTTCTGTATTTGAGGATACCGAACCTTAGACTCGTTCAGGACTTTGCGAATGAAATAAACGGGACGTTGAACCCTGTACGCATGTCCGGCCTCTCGCTCGACGACAATAGCCGTGTTGATAACCCGAGAAGTTGTCGCGATGTAGATCAATAGAGTTTCATCGGGTTGTGGCGCTGTCATAATTGGAGGCGAAGTGAGGAAACGCTTTAACTCGGCGAAGGCCTCATCAGCCTCTTCCGTCTAGGTGAAGCGCTCATTGGCTTTTAGCAACTTAAAGAAGGGAAGACCTTTTTCACCCAGACATGGTATGAAGCGACTTAAAGCCGCCATACATCCCGTAAGTTTCTAGACATCTTTCACACAGGTCGGCTTCTTCATATTAATGACAGCCAATATCTTTTCAGAGTTTGCTTCAATGCCACGGGTGCTAACAATGTACCCCAAGAGTATACCAGATGAAACACCGAAAATACATTTAGTGGGATTCAGTTTCCATCAGAATTCTTTTAGGCTTTTGAACGTTTCCTCGAGGTCGGCGATGAGGTCGTCGATAGTCTTAAACTTGACCATGACATCGTCGATGTAAGCCTCAACGTTGCGCCCTATCTGCTTAGCAAGGCAACGCTGAATGGCCCTTTGGTAAGTAGCACCGGCGTTTTTGAGGCCAAAGGACATGGTGGTGTAGCAATAAGCGCCGAACGGCGTAATGAACGACATCTTAATCTGGTCTTCCTCCTTTAAGGAGATCTGGTGAGAGCCAGAATAACAGTCGAGAAAATAAAGAAGTGCATATCCAAAGAAGAGGGAGAACAGTTACTCCTTGAAATCCACGCTGAATCATGTGGCAACCATGCAGCGTCTAGGAATCTGGTCGGCAAGGCTTTGTTTTTATTGGCCTTCTGCTGTCGTGGATGTTGAAGCACTTGTCAGACGGTGTGAGGGCTGCCAATTTTTCGCCAAGCAGATTCATATTCTAGCTCAGGCTCTGCAGACGATCCCGGCTTCCTGGCCTTTTGCATGCTGGGGACTGGATATGATTGGGCCTTTCAAGGCTGCTTCGGGAGGATTCAGATATGTCTACGTTGCTATTGATAAGTTCTCCAAGTGGATCGAGTACATGCCCCTCGTAACAACTACTGCAAAAAAGACAGCCGAGCTGCTCGAAGACATTTTTCACAGGTTTGGTTTGCCGTCAGTCTTCTGCTTCTTGCGAAGTACAAGGTCGCCGACCGCAAAGTAACGCTCCTGAATATTGCGGTTGTAATACCTCCTCAAACCTTCCAAGTACTTGGCAGTCCAAACACACGTAACGAGCCGTTCTTCTTTTAACCAATCAACATCTTCTTGTCGGGCATAAGCCGACTTCTCTTCGTCGAAATGCTCCACCCTGGGTGCTTGGAAAGCAATATCAGCCGGCAAAAAAGTA
>JAHUYU010000046.1:0-19313 GCA_030439765.1 Tripidium arundinaceum | reverse complement strand
ATACTTACAGAAAAAACAGGTATCAAGGTTGATATAGAATTCATCAAGGTTGATAATGCAGCAATTAGGTTGTCACTCAACTCCTATTTACCTAATGCAACATAGCAAACTCAAGTGTTATAAACTTTGTAAAACAAGGAAGGTTAAAATGAACCGAGGCTTGCCTTCGCTTGTAGGGAAGTCGGGTTCAGGAGCAGAACCACAGATATCAAAGCCCACCGAAACCTGAGGTTGGTTCTCTTCTGGAGCTTGCTCAACGATCGCAACCTCGCTCTCGGTCACTACACGATAATGTATGCATGCTCAATGTATGCTCATGGTGATGCATAACATTATTCAGTAAAGTAAATCAAGATTAGTTGACTTGATACAATTTTCCTTCACGGTACAGTTGCAAGCCAACAAAACCTACATATGTCACCATAGGGTTCCTAAAGTTGGTTTGTTAATAACCTAGCATCATCAAGTAGGGTCATTAGGGTTTCTTTCCTTTTAATTCATTAATGAATTATTACTTACATGGAAGCATACTAGGGCTTACTAATTACCAAATAAAGAATAATTCAAACATTGATCTATGTGCCTTGGATCAGGTCATGGTAATGACCCAAGGTCATCAAACAATCTCAAAGTCACCCAAACCCTAATTACTTAAGCATTTCTATTTATTTTTATTAATTAACTAAATAAGCATGAATCAAGAATAAATTAAATTTCATCAAAATTGGTCCAAAAATTTTATTTGGGTTGGTTATATCATAAAACAATTACAGAATAAATTTCATTAATTTTGGAGTATTATTCAAGCTTTTAAAAATCATTAAAAGGGCATTTATTAATTAATTTGGGGAATTTTAATTTTTAGACAATTATCTAAATTTCAAATATAATATTTTATTAAATTCTACACATGTGAGAGAGCATATCCCTAAATTTTCATAATTTTTGGAGCTGTACAAAATTCATACAAAAAAACTAGAGCATTGTTTTACATTTTCTAAAAATTGAAAAAAAAGGAACAGGTTTTTCCCGCGCCCTTCTTCTTTTTCTCCAGACGCTGCCAGGCGGGGCCTAGGCGTCAGCCTCACCCACGCGCTGACCAGCGCCCGCCGCGCTTGTTGATATTTCTTAACGTATGCAAGAAGATTCCGCAAGCGCACGAAACTACCGCTGTAGCACTTCACCTAGAGTATTCAAGGTATCGTAATCCTGAGGGAACGAATGACTTAATTATTCCTAACGAGTCTCCCGATTGACTCGAAGATTTAATATTAAGTAACAAGGTTTATCTCTAATAAAGTATTTAATCTAATTGACTTTAGTTACGATTTACTTGCTTCAGGCTCTGGCTTAGACTTGGTCTGCCAAGTCCCTCCAGTGTAAGCTCTACTCCGTAACCGGACATGGGGAATACAAGGGATAAACAGGGCTATCACCACGTGCCACCTACCCCTCTACCGTGGATTACGCAGCAAACGAAGGTAATCTCTAGCCTAGACACCACGTCTATGCTATTAATTACTACTCTAGTAGTACGTCGGGTCTCCCCTACCTACTAGAATATCTGCTACTAGAACAGATGATGAACCCACAAGTAAATAATAACTAGAATCAAATGAATCAAACACTTGAAATAAATATAAACACGAACCTCATTCTCCAACTAGAACTCGATCGTAGAGGTACAAGTAGAAGAAGCCGACAAGCCCGGCGATCCTTCTTGAAGATGAACTAGAACTAGAACTAGAACTCTTGAAGAGATAATTGATCTCCGGTACTACTTCAACTCTTCCCACTCTTGCTACTAATCTAATGACACAATGTGGAGTTCCATCTTCTAATCTAAAGATGATGTTCCATTGAGAAGAATTTCAAGTCTTTAAATAGTCGCGCCAAGGCGGTGAAGAAGCGTATTCCCCACGTAGCCGACCTTAGGAACCGTCAATGAACCGCCATGCGAAAGTCGGTCACCAGAGGCGGTGCCAGGGGGGCGGCCGCACCAGGGGGTCGGCCGACCCTCTGGTGGCTCCTCTCGCCACCGACTTTATCTGGTGGGTTCTTGGATGGGCCTGGGCTTCTTCCATGTCGGTTATTCACCTTGGATCGAGCACGAAATTGCCTTCTCTTGATTTCTGCACATTTATGTTGGGCCGGAAAGATGAAATTGATTATTTTGAGCCAACTTATATGCTTTTCCATTATTCCTGCACAAAATACATAATACACCAAAACTAGTGGAAATAGTTAGTATAAACACCTATCACTATAGTTTGGTGATCACTTTTATTAATTTTTAGACAAATGTTGGCATAAATATTAGTCATTAGTAACCACCAACAACTTCCCCCACACTTAGCCTTTGCTCGTCCTCGAGTAATGTTAAGACTAAGATGGTTCCCTTTACCTTGACTTTAGAAATTTATATACTAATCACTCCTTTGCTTTACCCCCTTACTCATGAGTATTCAAAGTGTCTACCAAACTATCTTGAGTAATTGAACAATGGAACAGCTGAATTCAGATCCTCTTGTTACATCTTTATTAGATACTTGGGGTTTTAATTATTTTTCAAAGGAAATCCACATGTTCCTCAAATGATTCTCTTAAATCTCTCAATGATATGTATTCCTCACCAAAGGCTTTGAATTTTGCCTTTCTTTCATCCTACTTCTATTTGGCTTATGTGGAGTTATAGGTAGGTATGAAGAAAATAACTTACTTTCATTTCATAATATTGCTAAGACAAAAACCAGACCGAAAGGAGATACAAATCATACACTTAGATCAAGAAATGCAAGTGTGTGGAAATGGATCATATATTATTTTTGTACTCCTTTTATGGTGATTCTCTGTTTCTTTTGAAAGTGCAGGAATAATGGAAAAGCATATAAGTTGGGCTCAAAATAATCAATTTCATCTTTCCGGCCCAACATAAATGTGCAGAAATCAAGAGAAGGCAATTTCGTGCTCGATCCAAGGTGAATAACCGACATGGAAGAAGCCCAGGCCCATCCAAGAACCCACCAGATAAAGTCGGTGGCGAGAGGAGCCACCAGAGGGTCGGCCGACCCCCTGGTGCGGCCGCCCCCCTGGCACCGCCTCTGGTGACCGACTTTCGCATGGCGGTTCATTGACGGTTCCTAAGGTCGGCTACGTGGGGAATACGCTTCTTCACCGCCTTGGCGCGACTATTTAAAGACTTGAAATTCTTCTCAATGGAACATCATCTTTAGATTAGAAGATGGAACTCCACATTGTGTCATTAGATTAGTAGCAAGAGTGGGAAGAGTTGAAGTAGTACCGGAGATCAATTATCTCTTCAAGAGTTCTAGTTCTAGTTCTAGTTCATCTTCAAGAAGGATCGCCGGGCTTGTCGGCTTCTTCTACTTGTACCTCTACGATCCGAGTTCTAGTTGGAGAATGAGGTTCGTGTTTATATTTATTTCAAGTGTTGATTCATTTGATTCTAGTTATTATTTACTTGTGGGTTCATCATCTGTTCTAGTAGCAGATATTCTAGTAGGTAGGGGAGACCCGACGTACTACTAGAGTAGTAATTAATAGCATAGACGTGGTGTCTAGGCTAGAGATTACCTTCGTTTGCTGCGTAATCCACGGTAGAGGGGTAGGTGGCACGTGGTGATAGCCCTGTTTATCCCTTGTATTCCCCCATGTCCGGTTACGGAGTAGAGCTTTACACTGGAGGGACTTGGCAGACCAAGTCTAAGCCAGAGCCTGAAGCAAGTAAATCGTAACTAAAGTCAATTAGATTAATACTTTATTTAGAGATAAACCTTGTTACTTAATATTAAATCTTCGAGTCAATCGGGAGACTCGTTAGGAATAATTAAGTCATTCGTTCCCTCAGGATTACGATACCTTGAATACTCTAGGTGAAGTGCTACAGCGGTAGTTTCGTGCGCTTGCGGAATCTTCTTGCATACGTTAAGAAATATCAACAAGCGCGGCGGGCGCTGGTCAGCGCGTGGGTGAGGCTGACGCCTAGGCCCGCCTGGCAGCGTCTGGAGAAAAAGAAGAAGGGCGCGGGGAAAAACCTGTTTCCTTTTTTTTCAATTTTTAGAAAATGTAAAACAATGCTCTAGTTTTTTTGTATGAATTTTTGTACAGCTCCAAAAATTATGAAAATTTAGGGATATGCTCTCTCACATGTGTAGAATTTAATAAAAATATTATATTTGAAATTTAGATAATTGTCTAAAATTAAAATTCCCCAAATTAATTAATAAATGCCCTTTTAATGATTTTAAAAGCTTGAATAATACTCCAAAATTAATGAAATTTATTCTGTAATTGTTTTATGATATAACCAACCCAAATAAAATTTTTGGACCAATTTGATGAAATTTAATTTATTCTTGATTCATGCTTATTTAGTTAATTAATAAAAATAAATAGAAATGCTAAGTAATTAGGGTTTGGGTGACTTTGAGATTGTTTGATGACCTTGGGTCATTACCATGACCTGATCCAAGGCACATAGATCAATGTTTGAATTATTCTTTATTTGGTAATTAGTAAGCCCTAGTATGCTTCCATGTAGTAATAATTCATTAATGAATTAAAGGAAAGAAACCCTAATGACCCTACTTGATGATGCTAGGTTATTAACAAACCAACTTTAGGAAACCCTATGGTGACATATGTAGGTTTTGTTGGCTTGCAACTGTACCGTGAAGGAAAATTGTATCAAGTCAACTAATCTTGATTTACTTTACTGAATAATGTTATGCATCACCATGAGCATTACATTGAGCATGCATACATTATCGTGTAGTGACCGAGAGCGAGGTTGCGATCGTTGAGCAAGCTCCAGAAGAGAACCAACCTCAGGTTTCGGTGGGCTTTGATATCTGTGGTTCTGCTCCTGAACCCGACTTCCCTACAAGCGAAGGCAAGCCTCGGTTCATTTTAACCTTCCTTGTTTACAAAGTTTATAACACTTGAGTTTGCTATGTTGCATTAGGTAAATAGGAGTTGAGTGACAACCTAATTGCTGCATTATCAACCTTGATGAATTCTATATCAACCTTGATACCTGTTTTGATTTACAAATGCTTAGTATGCTTAGCCCTGCTTACTGAGTAGGTTTTAAATGAAAACTTTTAAACTGCTGATAATGATACTATCATGGTATACTGTGAGAGGATAAATAATTTGACCGGATGCGTGACTTGCATCAAGAAAGGAGTCTCCATAACCGAGGAGCAACGATGATTCGAATAGCCACTGTCGCCATCTCTCCACTCCCAGTGCGCGAGTAGCCGTTCTCGTAATAGAACAGCCAAATCAGGGCTTGCCTAAGCATGTGGAGAGTACTGAAAGTCTCAACCAAGCAAGCCTACAACGAATGGTTCTTGATCGACACAGATGGAAACAATACACCGAGACTCCTTTCTTGATGCAAGTCACGCATCCGGTCAAATTATTTATCCTCTCACAGTATACCATGATAGTATCATTATCAGCAGTTTAAAAGTTTTCATTTAAAACCTACTCAGTAAGCAGGGCTAAGCATACTAAGCATTTGTAAATCAAAACAGGTATCAAGGTTGATATAGAATTCATCAAGGTTGATAATGCAGCAATTAGGTTGTCACTCAACTCCTATTTACCTAATGCAACATAGCAAACTCAAGTGTTATAAACTTTGTAAAACAAGGAAGGTTAAAATGAACCGAGGCTTGCCTTCGCTTGTAGGGAAGTCGGGTTCAGGAGCAGAACCACAGATATCAAAGCCCACCGAAACCTGAGGTTGGTTCTCTTCTGGAGCTTGCTCAACGATCGCAACCTCGCTCTCGGTCACTACACGATAATGTATGCATGCTCAATGTAATGCTCATGGTGATGCATAACATTATTCAGTAAAGTAAATCAAGATTAGTTGACTTGATACAATTTTCCTTCACGGTACAGTTGCAAGCCAACAAAACCTACATATGTCACCATAGGGTTTCCTAAAGTTGGTTTGTTAATAACCTAGCATCATCAAGTAGGGTCATTAGGGTTTCTTTCCTTTTAATTCATTAATGAATTATTACTTACATGGAAGCATACTAGGGCTTACTAATTACCAAATAAAGAATAATTCAAACATTGATCTATGTGCCTTGGATCAGGTCATGGTAATGACCCAAGGTCATCAAACAATCTCAAAGTCACCCAAACCCTAATTACTTAAGCATTTCTATTTATTTTTATTAATTAACTAAATAAGCATGAATCAAGAATAAATTAAATTTCATCAAAATTGGTCCAAAAATTTTATTTGGGTTGGTTATATCATAAAACAATTACAGAATAAATTTCATTAATTTGGAGTATTATTCAAGCTTTTAAAAATCATTAAAAGGGCATTTATTAATTAATTTGGGGAATTTTAATTTTTAGACAATTATCTAATTTCAAATATAATATTTTTATTAAATTCTACACATGTGAGAGAGCATATCCCTAAATTTTCATAATTTTTGGAGCTGTACAAAAATTCATACAAAAAAAACTAGAGCATTGTTTTACATTTTCTAAAAATTGAAAAAAAAGGAAACAGGTTTTTCCCGCGCCCTTCTTCTTTTTCTCCAGACGCTGCCAGGCGGGGCCTAGGCGTCAGCCTCACCCACGCGCTGACCAGCGCCCGCCGCGCTTGTTGATATTTCTTAACGTATGCAAGAAGATTCCGCAAGCGCACGAAACTACCGCTGTAGCACTTCACCTAGAGTATTCAAGGTATCGTAATCCTGAGGGAACGAATGACTTAATTATTCCTAACGAGTCTCCCGATTGACTCGAAGATTTAATATTAAGTAACAAGGTTTATCTCTAAATAAAGTAATTTAATCTAATTGACTTTAGTTACGATTTACTTGCTTCAGGCTCTGGCTTAGACTTGGTCTGCCAAGTCCCTCCAGTGTAAAGCTCTACTCCGTAACCGGACATGGGGGAATACAAGGGATAAACAGGGCTATCACCACGTGCCACCTACCCCTCTACCGTGGATTACGCAGCAAACGAAGGTAATCTCTAGCCTAGACACCACGTCTATGCTATTAATTACTACTCTAGTAGTACGTCGGGTCTCCCCTACCTACTAGAATATCTGCTACTAGAACAGATGATGAACCCACAAGTAAATAATAACTAGAATCAAATGAATCAAACACTTGAAATAAATATAAACACGAACCTCATTCTCCAACTAGAACTCGGATCGTAGAGGTACAAGTAGAAGAAGCCGACAAGCCCGGCGATCCTTCTTGAAGATGAACTAGAACTAGAACTAGAACTCTTGAAGAGATAATTGATCTCCGGTACTACTTCAACTCTTCCCACTCTTGCTACTAATCTAATGACACAATGTGGAGTTCCATCTTCTAATCTAAAGATGATGTTCCATTGAGAAGAATTTCAAGTCTTTAAATAGTCGCGCCAAGGCGGTGAAGAAGCGTATTCCCCACGTAGCCGACCTTAGGAACCGTCAATGAACCGCCATGCGAAAGTCGGTCACCAGAGGCGGTGCCAGGGGGGCGGCCGCACCAGGGGGTCGGCCGACCCTCTGGTGGCTCCTCTCGCCACCGACTTTATCTGGTGGGTTCTTGGATGGGCCTGGGCTTCTTCCATGTCGGTTATTCACCTTGGATCGAGCACGAAATTGCCTTCTCTTGATTTCTGCACATTTATGTTGGGGCCGGAAAGATGAAATTGATTATTTTGAGCCCAACTTATATGCTTTTCCATTATTCCTGCACTTTCAAAAGAAACAGAGAATCACCATAAAAGGAGTACAAAAATAATATATGATCCATTTCCACACACTTGCATTTCTTGATCTAAGTGTATGATTTGTATCTCCTTTCGGTCTGGTTTTTGTCTTAGCAATATTATGAAATGAAAGTAAGTTATTTTCTTCATACCTACCTATAACTCCACATAAGCCAAATAGAAGTAGGATGAAAGAAAGGCAAAATTCAAAAGCCTTTGGTGAGGAATACATATCATTGAGAGATTTAAGAGAATCATTTGAGGAACATGTGGATTTCCTTTGAAAAATAATTAAAACCCCAAGTATCTAATAAAGATGTAACAAGAGGATCTGAATTCAGCTGTTCCATTGTTCAATTACTCAAGATAGTTTGGTAGACACTTTGAATACTCATGAGTAAGGGGGTAAAGCAAAGGAGTGATTAGTATATAAATTTCTAAAGTCAAGGTAAAGGGAACCATCTTAGTCTTAACATTACTCGAGGACGAGCAAAGGCTAAGTGTGGGGGAAGTTGTTGGTGGTTACTAATGACTAATATTTATGCCAACATTTGTCTAAAAATTAATAAAAGTGATCACCAAACTATAGTGATAGGTGTTATACTAACTATTTCCACTAGTTTTGGTGTATTATGTATTTTGTGCAGGAATAATGGAAAAGCATATAAGTTGGGCTCAAAATAATCAATTTCATCTTTCCGGCCCAACATAAATGTGCAGAAATCAAGAGAAGGCAATTTCGTGCTCGATCCAAGGTGAATAACCGACATGGAAGAAGCCCAGGCCCATCCAAGAACCCACCAGATAAAGTCGGTGGCGAGAGGAGCCACCAGAGGGTCGGCCGACCCCCTGGTGCGGCCGCCCCCCTGGCACCGCCTCTGGTGACCGACTTTCGCATGGCGGTTCATTGACGGTTCCTAAGGTCGGCTACGTGGGGAATACGCTTCTTCACCGCCTTGGCGCGACTATTTAAAGACTTGAAATTCTTCTCAATGGAACATCATCTTTAGATTAGAAGATGGAACTCCACATTGTGTCATTAGATTAGTAGCAAGAGTGGGAAGAGTTGAAGTAGTACCGGAGATCAATTATCTCTTCAAGAGTTCTAGTTCTAGTTCTAGTTCATCTTCAAGAAGGATCGCCGGGCTTGTCGGCTTCTTCTACTTGTACCTCTACGATCCGAGTTCTAGTTGGAGAATGAGGTTCGTGTTTATATTTATTTCAAGTGTTTGATTCATTTGATTCTAGTTATTATTTACTTGTGGGTTCATCATCTGTTCTAGTAGCAGATATTCTAGTAGGTAGGGGAGACCCGACGTACTACTAGAGTAGTAATTAATAGCATAGACGTGGTGTCTAGGCTAGAGATTACCTTCGTTTGCTGCGTAATCCACGGTAGAGGGGTAGGTGGCACGTGGTGATAGCCCTGTTTATCCCTTGTATTCCCCCATGTCCGGTTACGGAGTAGAGCTTTACACTGGAGGGACTTGGCAGACCAAGTCTAAGCCAGAGCCTGAAGCAAGTAAATCGTAACTAAAGTCAATTAGATTAAATACTTTATTTAGAGATAAACCTTGTTACTTAATATTAAATCTTCGAGTCAATCGGGAGACTCGTTAGGAATAATTAAGTCATTCGTTCCCTCAGGATTACGATACCTTGAATACTCTAGGTGAAGTGCTACAGCGGTAGTTTCGTGCGCTTGCGGAATCTTCTTGCATACGTTAAGAAATATCAACAAGCGCGGCGGGCGCTGGTCAGCGCGTGGGTGAGGCTGACGCCTAGGCCCCGCCTGGCAGCGTCTGGAGAAAAAGAAGAAGGGCGCGGGAAAAACCTGTTTCCTTTTTTTTCAATTTTTAGAAAATGTAAAACAATGCTCTAGTTTTTTTTGTATGAATTTTTGTACAGCTCCAAAAATTATGAAAATTTAGGGATATGCTCTCTCACATGTGTAGAATTTAATAAAAATATTATATTTGAAATTTAGATAATTGTCTAAAAATTAAAATTCCCCAAATTAATTAATAAATGCCCTTTTAATGATTTTTAAAAGCTTGAATAATACTCCAAAATTAATGAAATTTATTCTGTAATTGTTTTATGATATAACCAACCCAAATAAAATTTTTGGACCAATTTTGATGAAATTTAATTTATTCTTGATTCATGCTTATTTAGTTAATTAATAAAAATAAATAGAAATGCTTAAGTAATTAGGGTTTGGGTGACTTTGAGATTGTTTGATGACCTTGGGTCATTACCATGACCTGATCCAAGGCACATAGATCAATGTTTGAATTATTCTTTATTTGGTAATTAGTAAGCCCTAGTATGCTTCCATGTAAGTAATAATTCATTAATGAATTAAAAGGAAAGAAACCCTAATGACCCTACTTGATGATGCTAGGTTATTAACAAACCAACTTTAGGAAACCCTATGGTGACATATGTAGGTTTTGTTGGCTTGCAACTGTACCGTGAAGGAAAATTGTATCAAGTCAACTAATCTTGATTTACTTTACTGAATAATGTTATGCATCACCATGAGCATTACATTGAGCATGCATACATTATCGTGTAGTGACCGAGAGCGAGGTTGCGATCGTTGAGCAAGCTCCAGAAGAGAACCAACCTCAGGTTTCGGTGGGCTTTGATATCTGTGGTTCTGCTCCTGAACCCGACTTCCCTACAAGCGAAGGCAAGCCTCGGTTCATTTTAACCTTCCTTGTTTTACAAAGTTTATAACACTTGAGTTTGCTATGTTGCATTAGGTAAATAGGAGTTGAGTGACAACCTAATTGCTGCATTATCAACCTTGATGAATTCTATATCAACCTTGATACCTGTTTTGATTTACAAATGCTTAGTATGCTTAGCCCTGCTTACTGAGTAGGTTTTAAATGAAAACTTTTAAACTGCTGATAATGATACTATCATGGTATACTGTGAGAGGATAAATAATTTGACCGGATGCGTGACTTGCATCAAGAAAGGAGTCTCGGTGTATTGTTTCCATCTGTGTCGATCAAGAACCATTCGTTGTAGGCTTGCTTGGTTGAGACTTTCAGTACTCTCCACATGCTTAGGCAAGCCCTGATTTGGCTGTTCTATTACGAGAACGGCTACTCGCGCACTGGGAGTGGAGAGATGGCGACAGTGGCTATTCGAATCATCGTTGCTCCTCGGTTATGGAGACTCGATCAACTGCCCTGCATCGTAGTAATTGATGGAATGAGAAGGATGATGTAAAAGGATTGTGTTGTGGAGAGCTTATGAACTTAGTTAGAATCACATAGTACTTAATGGAACTCAAACTGGGAACAAAATAAAACAATGAAAGTAAGGATTCACCGTTAGTATGCTTTTCTGCAAAACAATCTTGTTCTTGCTAAAACCTTACCTTGAGTCCCCTTAGCCTGCATTCCTAAGTCTTCACCACCTTTTCCAGTCGGTTAAGTCTTGCGGAGTACCTTTGTAATCATGGTTTGTAACCCATGCTGCAGGTGAGCCGCATGCGCCGGTCTGTGTCGAACCATGTTGCATGACAGTTTTTGAAGTCGAAGAAGGCGATGACGAAGAATGATGGTAGACCCCTGGGCAGGGTCTTTGTTGTGAAATATGTGTAATGTATTAATGCTTTCCACTACTATGGTTGTAAGATGAAACTTATGGTTTGTAATGTTTAAAACAACTGGTTTGTAATATAAGTTAAGTACTTCTTCTGCACTTTTACTCTGATATGTTTATTATACGAACTGTTGTAATACTGCCATGCCTGTGTAACGACGATCCTGCTTGGAAGGTTCAGGTGGCTGGTAACGCCCGACAGACTTTCTAAGTTATGGGATTCACATGTATAGCCATCGGAGGTGTTTGGGACAATGACAGGTACATGTGGGCCCTCTAATTTAGGAGGTTCTGCTATAATAGCCATACTATTAAGGAGGGGAAAGGTCAAAGTTAATGTGATTATCTAAGTGCCACTAGGTGATTTGACTTCATGCATGTGTATTAGGACCTAGTGAGTGCTAACATCCCTTGAAACTTGGTTTGAAAAATGCTAACTCAGGCACACAAGTTTTTGACATACTTTGGAGCTAGCACTTTTGCACAAGGGATGAAGAAAAGAGGAGAAGGTAGCCACTGGTTTGCATCGGATGCAAGAGGTGCTCACATCAGACAAATGGTCTTTGTGTCCGATGAGCAACCTTAACTCAGGCTCGGCGCTGCAGAGGCATCGGACGTTGGCAACGCAGGTGACAAGAGTCAAACATAGGGGTATGTTAAGTTCCTGGGAGAGGGGCTCCCAACCAAGAGACCCCCAAGCTGATCCCTCCAGGATCGCTTGGAGGCTATACCCATTAGGTACACTCGCGCGTACCCTCCAGTCATGGTTGGGCAGGGCCCGAGCTCGCCCACCACCTCCCCTCTAGGCTTAGGGGCTCGGCAAGGCCCCGAGTTCCCGATCGATGAAAGCCCAAGCATGGCCACAGCTCGACCCTAGCCCGAGCTAGCAATCGGGCCAGCAACTAACGCCCCGAGCATTGGCCAGCTCTTGACCGTTGGCCAAGCCTGCTGAGCATCCAAGGCTCGGGGGCTCTTCGGCGCCAGCCCGACCAAGGGGTGCGAGGCGCTGTTGATCACTCCTCCGATAGAGTCACACGGATAGTGTGACACAACACGACAAACGGCTTCTCCGGCTCTAGGGGCACTGGCCCCCGGGCTCGCTCGTTAGCCCCCAAGCCGGGGCACCTTCACCGCCAAGGAAGGCTCGAGAAAGTTCACTCAGTGGAGGCCGATCCACAGTAGATAGCCCCTGGCGGTCAAGTGCCAGGGCCTCAGCGACGTCAGGCGGCGCCCATAGCTCCCCCAACTCCACGACAATGCCAAGGTCTATCCATGATGCAGCAGGACCCTCCTGGACCCCGATGCACGAAGACCATAGACTAAGGCCACCGAACCGCCTTGTACATGACCTTCCTTGGAATATAAGGGGAAGGTTGGCCCCTGGGATGATCAAAGAATCGAGGGAGGGCGATCCTAGCTCGGAGACCAAGCAAACCGAGAGGATCCTTCCCCTTTCACCCATTCGCTAGGAGGCTGAGCAGTGAAGCTCGGCTGGAAAATAGAGCAACCAAGAGGAATAGCAGAGTGTTACTTTCCCGGCAACCCAACAAGAGCGAGGAGCATTTCACTTACTTGCTAGGGAAGAAACCTCATTGCCGACAAGCCGTAGGATAGCACCGAGCGATCCTCTACCAAACTATCTTTCTCTTTCATTGTAACCGCCCGATTTGGGTGCTCTAGAATACAAAGAACTCCCCACTGCTGGACGTAGGGCTCCGATAGCCTGAACCAGGATACATCACCGTGTCTTCTCTTGTCTTCTTGAGTGACCGAGCCACTGGAGACCCACACTCCTGACATCCGATGAACAATGATGCTTGCTGCGGCAACGAACCCACGATAGCTGGCACGCTAGGTAGGGGAGTGCATCAAGTGTGATCATGGATCTATGGTGGCCGGAGCCACCCACCTCGTCACCGGAGTAGGCGACGCCGCCCTAGAAGGTGGCATCCGCCTCCCCGGTGAGATCTCCGTCGTAGCCAGCGCCTTCGCCCCCGGCCAGGTCCTCAACTTTGGGAGCTTGGCCTACGTCCTGACTGCTATGGCAAGATTCACCCACACAAGGAGGCCGAGCCAGTGGACAACGAGTCCCTGGCGTCGTATCCTTCGCCGACCTTCTTGGGACCATATCTCGTGGTCCTTGCCCGGTAGATCCGACTCAATCTGGGCCTGAACCCCACCATGTCAGAGCGTCGCCAGATGTTCTACATGCTGGTGAACGTCCACTACCAAATTGCCACCGGCAAGGTACTGCCGCCGCCCGACCACTTCTGGTACTACTTGCCGGACCTTCCATACGGGATCCAGAATGCGGCGGCGTCGTTCCAGCTTGAGCTGGAGCACCCTGTTAGCTGGGAGGCACAGTGAGGCGTCGTCCTCTCAGGCACGGTGGGGACCGACGTCCCCTCTCTTCACAACTTCCTCGAGATCCTCTCGAGGCACGGGCCGGAGTACAACTCTGACGACACCAGCTACTACTCCCCCCCTCCATGACTGCTTCTACATCGGTGACTGGGCCACCGCCGATGACGCCCCTGACCACATGCCCTCGGACATGAGTCACCAGCCATGTGGCCTACCTCAGGGAGAAGGCTGCACGCCTCTAGTCTCGGCAGGCGAACATCGACACCACCGAAGCAGAGCTCAAAAGGAGGAGGAAGGAGCTAGAACGGCAACGAGCTGCCCAGCACGATGACGACAACTGCACAGGGGCTCCCAGCGTACTATGCTTGCCTCGCGCGGCCTACAACAAGGCAGCCGCCGCCTGTTGCCTTGGTGACATCTCCGACACACCGGATCCAAAGACCAATGAGAGCATCTAGGAGGCAAGGTGGCTCCTTTACATTGCCCTTGTTGGCATTTCTTAACGTCATCGCCAAGAATAGTAATTTGACCCATTCTAGGCAACGGCGCTAGAAATACTTATTAGTACTTATTAACATTATCACTATGAATGTAGCATTTCAACCATTCACAGATAATAATGCTAACAAATACAATGATAGTTCAGGCGCAATCCGCAAGCGCACAGATCTATCATTGTAGCATTTCACCCAGAGTATTCAGGGTATCATTATTTATATTTTCCCATGGGAAGGCAATAGCTAATCATGGATATTAGATAGCTCAATGTTAATAATATAGCATAATAATCAATTGTTCATCGGATGTCAGGAGTGTGGGTCTCCAGTGGCTCGGTCACTCAAGAAGACAAGAGAAGACACGGTGATGTATCCTGGTTCAGGCTATCGGAGCCCTACGTCCAGCAGTGGGGAGTTCTTTGTATTCTAGAGCACCCAAATCGGGCGGTTACAATGAAAGAGAAAGATAGTTTGGTAGAGGATCGCTCGGTGCTATCCTACGGCTTGTCGGCAATGAGGTTTCTTCCCTAGCAAGTAAGTGAAATGCTCCTCGCTCTTGTTGGGTTGCCGGGAAAGTAACACTCTGCTATTCCTCTTGGTTGCTCTATTTTCCAGCCGAGCTTCACTGCTCAGCCTCCTAGCGAATGGGTGAAAGGGGAAGGATCCTCTCGGTTTGCTTGGTCTCCGAGCTAGGATCGCCCTCCCTCGATTCTTTGATCATCCCAGGGGCCAACCTTCCCCTTATATTCCAAGGAAGGTCATGTACAAGGCGGTTCGGTGGCCTTAGTCTATGGTCTTCGTGCATCGGGGTCCAGGAGGGTCCTGCTGCATCATGGATAGACCTTGGCATTGTCGTGGAGTTGGGGGAGCTATGGGCGCCGCCTGACGTCGCTGAGGCCCTGGCACTTGACCGCCAGGGGCTATCTACTGTGGATCGGCCTCCACTGAGTGAACTTTCTCGAGCCTTCCTTGGCGGTGAAGGTGCCCCGGCTTGGGGGCTAACGAGCGAGCCCGGGGGCCAGTGCCCCTAGAGCCGGAGAAGCCGTTTGTCGTGTTGTGTCACACTATCCGTGTGACTCTATCGGAGGAGTGATCAACAGCGCCTCGCACCCCTTGGTCGGGCTGGCGCCGAAGAGCCCCCGAGCCTTGGATGCTCAGCAGGCTTGGCCAACGGTCAAGAGCTGGCCAATGCTCGGGGCGTTAGTTGCTGGCCCGATTGCTAGCTCGGGCTAGGGTCGAGCTGTGGCCATGCTTGGGCTTTCATCGATCGGGAACTCGGGGCCTTGCCGAGCCCCTAAGCCTAGAGGGGAGGTGGTGGGCGAGCTCGGGCCCTGCCCAACCATGACTGGAGGGTACGCGCGAGTGTACCTAATGGGTATAGCCTCCAAGCGATCCTGGAGGGATCAGCTTGGGGGTCTCTTGGTTGGGAGCCCCTCTCCCAGGAACTTAACATACCCCTATGTTTGACTCTTGTCACCTGCGTTGCCAACGTCCGATGCCTCTGCAGCGCCGAGCCTGAGTTAAGGTTGCTCATCGGACACAAAGACCATTTGTCTGATGTGAGCACCTCTTGCATCCGATGCAAACCAGTGGCTACCTTCTCCTCTTTTCTTCATCCCTTGTGCAAAAGTGCTAGCTCCAAAGTATGTCAAAAACTTGTGTGCCTGAGTTAGCATTTTTCAAACCAAGTTTCAAGGGATGTTAGCACTCACTAGGTCCTAATACACATGCATGAAGTCAAATCACCTAGTGGCACTTAGATAATCACATTAACTTTGACCTTTCCCCTCCTTAATAGTATGGCTATTATAGCAGAACCTCCTAAATTAGAGGGCCCACATGTACCTGTCATTGTCCCAAACACCTCCGATGGCTATACATGTGAATCCCATAACTTAGAAAGTCTGTCGGGCGTTACCAGCCACCTGAACCTTCCAAGCAGGATCGTCGTTACACAGGCATGGCAGTATTACAACAGTTCGTATAATAAACATATCAGAGTAAAAGTGCAGAAGAAGTACTTAACTTATATTACAAACCAGTTGTTTTAAACATTACAAACCATAAGTTTCATCTTACAACCATAGTAGTGGAAAGCATTAATACATTACACATATTTCACAACAAAGACCCTGCCCAGGGGTCTACCATCATTCTTCGTCATCGCCTTCTTCGACTTCAAAAACTGTCATGCAACATGGTTCGACACAGACCGGCGCATGCGGCTCACCTGCAGCATGGGTTACAAACCATGATTACAAAGGTACTCCGCAAGACTTAACCGACTGGAAAAGGTGGTGAAGACTTAGGAATGCAGGCTAAGGGGACTCAAGGTAAGGTTTTAGCAAGAACAAGATTGTTTTGCAGAAAAGCATACTAACGGTGAATCCTTACTTTCATTGTTTTATTTTGTTCCCAGTTTGAGTTCCATTAAGTACTATGTGATTCTAACTAAGTTCATAAGCTCTCCACAACACAATCCTTTTACATCATCCTTCTCATTCCATCAATTACTACGATGCAGGGCAGTTGATCGAGTCTCCATAACCGAGGAGCAACGATGATTCGAATAGCCACTGTCGCCATCTCTCCACTCCCAGTGCGCGAGTAGCCGTTCTCGTAATAGAACAGCCAAATCAGGGCTTGCCTAAGCATGTGGAGAGTACTGAAAGTCTCAACCAAGCAAGCCTACAACGAATGGTTCTTGATCGACACAGATGGAAACAATACACCGAGACTCCTTTCTTGATGCAAGTCACGCATCCGGTCAAATTATTTATCCTCTCACAGTATACCATGATAGTATCATTATCAGCAGTTTAAAAGTTTTCATTTAAAACCTACTCAGTAAGCAGGGCTAAGCATACTAAGCATTTGTAAATCAAAACAGGTATCAAGGTTGATATAGAATTCATCAAGGTTGATAATGCAGCAATTAGGTTTGTCACTCAACTCCTATTTACCTAATGCAACATAGCAAACTCAAGTGTTATAAACTTTGTAAAACAAGGAAGGTTAAAATGAACCGAGGCTTGCCTTCGCTTGTAGGGAAGTCGGGTTCAGGAGCAGAACCACAGATATCAAAGCCCACCGAAACCTGAGGTTGGTTCTCTTCTGGAGCTTGCTCAACGATCGCAACCTCGCTCTCGGTCACTACACGATAATGTATGCATGCTCAATGTAATGCTCATGGTGATGCATAACATTATTCAGTAAAGTAAATCAAGATTAGTTGACTTGATACAATTTTCCTTCACGGTACAGTTGCAAGCCAACAAAACCTACATATGTCACCATAGGGTTTCCTAAAGTTGGTTTGTTAATAACCTAGCATCATCAAGTAGGGTCATTAGGGTTTCTTTCCTTTTAATTCATTAATGAATTATTACTTACATGGAAGCATACTAGGGCTTACTAATTACCAAATAAAGAATAATTCAAACATTGATCTATGTGCCTTGGATCAGGTCATGGTAATGACCCAAGGTCATCAAACAATCTCAAAGTCACCCAAACCCTAATTACTTAAGCATTTCTATTTATTTTTATTAATTAACTAAATAAGCATGAATCAAGAATAAATTAAATTTCATCAAAATTGGTCCAAAAATTTTATTTGGGTTGGTTATATCATAAAACAATTACAGAATAAATTTCATTAATTTTGGAGTATTATTCAAGCTTTTAAAAATCATTAAAAGGGCATTTATTAATTAATTTGGGGAATTTTAATTTTTAGACAATTATCTAAATTTCAAATATAATATTTTTATTAAATTCTACACATGTGAGAGAGCATATCCCTAAATTTTCATAATTTTTGGAG
Organism: Tripidium arundinaceum; assembly: GCA_030439765.1. Lineage (NCBI taxonomy): Eukaryota > Viridiplantae > Streptophyta > Magnoliopsida > Poales > Poaceae > Tripidium > Tripidium arundinaceum. The sequence continues at coordinate 1,223 of JAHUYU010000046.1, read as the reverse complement.
CTGTACAAAAATTCATACAAAAAAAACTAGAGCATTGTTTTACATTTTCTAAAAATTGAAAAAAAAGGAAACAGGTTTTTCCCGCGCCCTTCTTCTTTTTCTCCAGACGCTGCCAGGCGGGGCCTAGGCGTCAGCCTCACCCACGCGCTGACCAGCGCCCGCCGCGCTTGTTGATATTTCTTAACGTATGCAAGAAGATTCCGCAAGCGCACGAAACTACCGCTGTAGCACTTCACCTAGAGTATTCAAGGTATCGTAATCCTGAGGGAACGAATGACTTAATTATTCCTAACGAGTCTCCCGATTGACTCGAAGATTTAATATTAAGTAACAAGGTTTATCTCTAAATAAAGTATTTAATCTAATTGACTTTAGTTACGATTTACTTGCTTCAGGCTCTGGCTTAGACTTGGTCTGCCAAGTCCCTCCAGTGTAAAGCTCTACTCCGTAACCGGACATGGGGGAATACAAGGGATAAACAGGGCTATCACCACGTGCCACCTACCCCTCTACCGTGGATTACGCAGCAAACGAAGGTAATCTCTAGCCTAGACACCACGTCTATGCTATTAATTACTACTCTAGTAGTACGTCGGGTCTCCCCTACCTACTAGAATATCTGCTACTAGAACAGATGATGAACCCACAAGTAAATAATAACTAGAATCAAATGAATCAAACACTTGAAATAAATATAAACACGAACCTCATTCTCCAACTAGAACTCGGATCGTAGAGGTACAAGTAGAAGAAGCCGACAAGCCCGGCGATCCTTCTTGAAGATGAACTAGAACTAGAACTAGAACTCTTGAAGAGATAATTGATCTCCGGTACTACTTCAACTCTTCCCACTCTTGCTACTAATCTAATGACACAATGTGGAGTTCCATCTTCTAATCTAAAGATGATGTTCCATTGAGAAGAATTTCAAGTCTTTAAATAGTCGCGCCAAGGCGGTGAAGAAGCGTATTCCCCACGTAGCCGACCTTAGGAACCGTCAATGAACCGCCATGCGAAAGTCGGTCACCAGAGGCGGTGCCAGGGGGGCGGCCGCACCAGGGGGTCGGCCGACCCTCTGGTGGCTCCTCTCGCCACCGACTTTATCTGGTGGGTTCTTGGATGGGCCTGGGCTTCTTCCATGTCGGTTATTCACCTTGGATCGAGCACGAAATTGCCTTCTCTTGATTTCTGCACATTTATGTTGGGCTCAAAATAATCAAATT
>JAHUYU010002312.1:0-14183 GCA_030439765.1 Tripidium arundinaceum | reverse complement strand
AGGAGGCAGCAGGAGGAGGGAATTTATAGAAGGAGGCAGGGGCAGGGCGGGCGCCCTGGTGAGTGGGGCAGGCGCCCCACCTTGGCTCCCTTCCTAGCTGATTTTTCTCCCTCTCCCCCTTTGCTTCATCCCTAAGCGAAATAATGCTGTTTGAGTGGAGTTTGGACGGTGGAAAAGTCTGATGGATGAGATGGGTGTGAGTGGGCGAAATAATGTGATGTGATTCATGTGAGATGTAGTGTATGACATGTGGGACCAAAGGGTGTGGGTCATGCTTCTAGAAACTTGATATAAAAACAATTATAATGCAGGAAAAATGAGAATTAAAAAGTAACTAAGAATGATCATGCAAAACATATTTTTTTGTGCCTCCACTTTATTAATCAATATGGGTTCTTACACACCATAGAAATTATTTATATGGGGCTTTTATTTATAATAATGCTAAAAGTAAACATGATTAATGCAAGAGATTAATGGATATGGCTAAATACCGATTTACCTCCCGGCGAGGGTTTGAGAATTTAGGGTCCCCCAAGCTGGACCTCCAAATCATTTTCAATCTTCCGATGCATTTACCTCCGAAGATGGTGTCTCCAGTGATTCTTCATGAACCTCCTTCACTGTGGATTCTTTCTCTGATTTAGGCTTGAATGTGAAGTGTTCTTCTTGTCCATTTATGTTGAACTTCATTTCTCCTTTTCCGACATCAATGTGAGCATTGGCGGTGCTCAGAAATGGCCTTCCAAGGATGATGGACACTTTTGAGTCGGGGCTCATGTCCAGTACCACGAAGTCTACTGGCACAAAGAAATCTCTTATCTTGACTGGGATGTTTTCAGCGATGCCCATGGGGTATCGAACTGTTTGATCCGCCAATTGTAAACACATTGATGTTGGTTCTAGTGTTGCATAGTCAAGCTTCTCGTAGACTGATGAAGGCATCACACTGACACTTGCTCCAAGATCACAAAGTGCATTATTGAAGTGTTGGTTTCCGATCGAGCAATCAATAGTGGGGCATCCTGGATCCTTCTTCTTCTTTGGTGATTTATTGAGGATTGTCGTACTACACTCTTCTGTCAGCTTGATCACCTCAGTGGTGGGCAGTGGTCTCTTTTTGTTAAGAATATCTCTGATGTACTTTGCATATGTAGGAACCTGTATAGCATCAAGTAGAGGTATGTTGACATATAACTTTTGAATGACCTCTACGAACTTACCAAACTGCTCATCCGACAACAGTCCTCTGTTTCTTCTGGGAAATGGTAAATAGTTGGTGTCGTAATAATTCTTTCTCATTTCTTGGGTGCTTGGTGCTTGTAGCAATTCTTCTACTTCATTGGGATTTTCTTCTTCTGTCACTACTGCTGGTGCTGCCGGTGCCTTTCTTGTTTCTCTTGGATGTGGGGGATCTCTAGTGGATTTTCCTCCTCTTGTAGTTATATTCTTTACCTGCTCAATGTCAGTGGCAATAGGCAATACAGCAGCTAGCTCTGCTAACTTATGTTCTACCTTCTTATTAAGAGCATTTTGTTCATCAAAGGCACACAATAGAAAATTCATTTTATTATGTATGTTTTTTAAAGAAGATTCATTTGCATCTAGCCTTTGTTTAACATCAGCATTAGTTTTAGTTTGCTGCGCAATTAACTCCCTAAATGTATGTTGCTTTGAAATATTACCTGAATTCATACCTTTGCTTTTGGGTTGACTTGAAGTGGGTTGGTATTTGTATGCTGTCTCAATGGCTCTTTGATCTTCCTTGTACTTGGCCCTCTGGTCAATCCAATGGAGTAAATTATCCATCTTGGTTGATAGTGCATTTACTTCTTCGGGTGATTTTTCTGTTTGGTGACAATGTTGAACTTCATCTTGGGACCAGCTTTGGTTTTCTGCTATCTTGTCCATAAATATCTCTGCTTTTCTAAGTGTAAGTTCCAAAAATGATCCTCCAGCAGATGCATCTAGGTACTCACGAGCCTTTTGGGTCAATCTATGGTAAAAGGTCTGCATAAGTAACCATCCGGCCAATCCATGGTGGGGACAATCTGATATGTATCCTTGAAAACGCTCCCATGCTTCTGGAATGGTCTCTGTCTTCTGCTGTTGAAAACTGGTAATCTTTCTTCTTAAGGCAACTGTTTTGCCTATAGGGAAGAACTTTGCTAGAAAGGCCTCCGAACATTTCGCCCAAGTGTCAACAAGCAGTTTTGGCGCCGTTGCCGGGGAAGGCAAAGGAAGCTTAGGAAGGAAGGTTAAGCATTGATATGCACATAAAATATTAGACTTAGACTATGGAGAAAAATTGCATAAACAGCTACTATTAAAATGAGAAATCACAACAAGGCATCTCTGCTTTGTCAGGATCACCCCTGTTGTTTTTCTATGTTTATATTTCTATACAGGGTATTACAGGATTGACTTTGATACACTCAACTCTTCATCATTAGAATCAAAGCAGTCAAGAAAGAAGAAGCTAGTCACCAATTGCTGAAGCTATGGCACAAAAGACTCTGCAAGAGTTCTCTGCTCCAAGCATTGAGAATATTCGCACTGGTCCAGTATTCGAAGCTGAAGAAGAAGAGCTCGAGTTTGAGCTCAGTCCAAGCCTCATCAATTTGGTGCAAGCTATACAATTCAGCGGAAAGGCAATTGAAGATGCTAGTATGCATTTAGAGGATTTCTTAGAGATTGGAAGCACAATCAATATCGACGGAATCGACCAAGATATCATACTACTTCGCCTCTTTCCATTCTCACTTGAGGGAAGAGCAAGGAAGTGGTTTTACACCAACAAAGAAGATATTAACACTTGGGCGAAATGTTCGGAGGCCTTTCTAGCAAAGTTCTTCCCTATAGGCAAAACAGTTGCCTTAAGAAGAAAGATTACCAGTTTTCAACAGCAGAAGACAGAGACCATTCCAGAAGCATGGGAGCGTTTTCAAGGATACATATCAGATTGTCCCCACCATGGATTGGCCGGATGGTTACTTATGCAGACCTTTTACCATAGATTGACCCAAAAGGCTCGTGAGTACCTAGATGCATCTGCTGGAGGATCATTTTTGGAACTTACACTTAGAAAAGCAGAGATATTTATGGACAAGATAGCAGAAAACCAAAGCTGGTCCCAAGATGAAGTTCAACATTGTCACCAAACAGAAAAATCACCCGAAGAAGTAAATGCACTATCAACCAAGATGGATAATTTACTCCATTGGATTGACCAGAGGGCCAAGTACAAGGAAGATCAAAGAGCCATTGAGACAGCATACAAATACCAACCCACTTCAAGTCAACCCAAAAGCAAAGGTATGAATTCAGGTAATATTTCAAAGCAACATACATTTAGGGAGTTAATTGCGCAGCAAACTAAAACTAATGCTGATGTTAAACAAAGGCTAGATGCAAATGAATCTTCTTTAAAAAACATACATAATAAAATGAATTTTCTATTGTGTGCCTTTGATGAACAAAATGCTCTTAATAAGAAGGTAGAACATAAGTTAGCAGAGCTAGCTGCTGTATTGCCTATTGCCACTGACATTGAGCAGGTAAAGAATATAACTACAAGAGGAGGAAAATCCACTAGAGATCCCCCACATCCAAGAGAAACAAGAAAGGCACCGGCAGCACCAGCAGTAGTGACAGAAGAAGAAAATCCCAATGAAGTAGAAGAATTGCTACAAGCACCAAGCACCCAAGAAATGAGAAAGAATTATTACGACACCAACTATTTACCATTTCCCAGAAGAAACAGAGGACTGTTGTCGGATGAGCAGTTTGGTAAGTTCGTAGAGGTCATTCAAAAGTTATATGTCAACATACCTCTACTTGATGCTATACAGGTTCCTACATATGCAAAGTACATCAGAGATATTCTTAACAAAAAGAGACCACTGCCCACCACTGAGGTGATCAAGCTGACAGAAGAGTGTAGTACGACAATCCTCAATAAATCACCAAAGAAGAAGAAGGATCCAGGATGCCCCACTATTGATTGCTCGATCGGAAACCAACACTTCAATAATGCACTTTGTGATCTTGGAGCAAGTGTCAGTGTGATGCCTTCATCAGTCTACGAGAAGCTTGACTATGCAACACTAGAACCAACATCAATGTGTTTACAATTGGCGGATCAAACAGTTCGATACCCCATGGGCATCGCTGAAAACATCCCAGTCAAGATAAGAGATTTCTTTGTGCCAGTAGACTTCGTGGTACTGGACATGAGCCCCGACTCAAAAGTGTCCATCATCCTTGGAAGGCCATTTCTGAGCACCGCCAATGCTCACATTGATGTCGGAAAAGGAGAAATGAAGTTCAACATAAATGGACAAGAAGAACACTTCACATTCAAGCCTAAATCAGAGAAAGAATCCACAGTGAAGGAGGTTCATGAAGAATCACTGGAGACACCATCTTCGGAGGTAAATGCATCGGAAGATTGAAAATGATTTGGAGGTCCAGCTTGGGGGACCCTAAATTCTCAAACCCTCGCCGGGAGGTAAATCGGTATTTAGCCATATCCATTAATCTCTTGCATTAATCATGTTTACTTTTAGCATTATTATAAATAAAAGCCCCATATAAATAATTTCTATGGTGTGTAAGAACCCATATTGATTAATAAAGTGGAGGCACAAAAAAATATGTTTTGCATGATCATTCTTAGTTACTTTTTAATTCTCATTTTTCCTGCATTATAATTGTTTTTATATCAAGTTTCTAGAAGCATGACCCACACCCTTTGGTCCCACATGTCATACACTACATCTCACATGAATCACATCACATTATTTCGCCCACTCACACCCATCTCATCCATCAGACTTTTCCACCGTCCAAACTCCACTCAAACAGCATTATTTCGCTTAGGGATGAAGCAAAGGGGGAGAGGGAGAAAAATCAGCTAGGAAGGGAGCCAAGGTGGGGCGCCTGCCCCACTCACCAGGGCGCCCGCCCTGCCCCTGCCTCCTTCTATAAATTCCCTCCTCCTGCTGCCTCTCCACACCACACTCATTCCAGAAAACATATGCACACTTGAGTTTCGGTTTCCAGTAGTGTTGTTCTTCCTAGAGAAGAAAGAAGGAGAGTGAGAGAGAGGAAGAGAATAGAAGAGAGTAGAGGAAGTTTGTCCCCTCTTGAGAGAAGGAAGAGAAAGTGTAGAGTTTCATCTAGAAGCTAAGTGGTCACGCTGTCCAAAGCGTAATTAAAAGTTGCTTAGGGGAAGTGCTGCTGAAATTTTCAACTTAAAACTTGTCTTGGACAACTAACATCTGGACGGCTAACCGCTAACTATTATTTTCACCTCACATTTTCCACGAGTTTTGTTTGTGCCAAGTTTTGCAGGATGTTTAGGAAGGTGACGAACGCCGCCAAGGGAGCCTTGAAGAGTGTTGGGACGAGACACTCGTCCCGGCTATCTTCACGCCAATCCGACATGAGAGTTGACCCGCCGACCGAACATGCTCCATCATCATCATCAGGTACCGTGAGGAAGGTCCTCCTAAAGACGAGCGACCTTGGATTGAAGACGCAGAGGGAGAAAGACGTCTTCCAGAAGCTGAAGAATCGGAACTTCATCCACATCCCCGCCATCGATCCGACCCTTCTGCAAGAAACAGGTATGGACACCGAATTCGACTTAATTTTTCAAATGCTTGGGTGGACGGATTTCTGAAACGTCACTGAACTAGGATCCCGTCTCCTAACCATTGAGTTTCTCTGCACCTTACAATATAGTTCGGGGTTGGAAAAAGTGTTGATCTCTAGAAATTTCCCTCTAAAATTGGTGTCTATCAAAGTTGGTCAGTTCAGTGTCTAGGTCTAGAACAGCTCTCGAAGAGAAGCCGAGGTGGTTACTCAACTCTCTCCAAGATAAAACAAAATCTTGTTTGAACAAACGAAAAGCAACACCCCCCTCACTATATTGTAAGGTGCAGAGAAACTCAATGGTTAGGAGACGGGATCCTAGTTCAGTGACGTTTCAGAAATCCGTCCACCCAAGCATTTGAAAAATTAAGTCGAATTCGGTGTCCATACCTGTTTCTTGCAGAAGGGTCGGATCGATGGCGGGGATGTGGATGAAGTTCCGATTCTTCAGCTTCTGGAAGACGTCTTTCTCCCTCTGCGTCTTCAATCCAAGGTCGCTCGTCTTTAGGAGGACCTTCCTCACGGTACCTGATGATGATGATGGAGCATGTTCGGTCGGCGGGTCAACTCTCATGTCGGATTGGCGTGAAGATAGCCGGGACGAGTGTCTCGTCCCAACACTCTTCAAGGCTCCCTTGGCGGCGTTCGTCACCTTCCTAAACATCCTGCAAAACTTGGCACAAACAAAACTCGTGGAAAATGTGAGGTGAAAATAATAGTTAGCGGTTAGCCGTCCAGATGTTAGTTGTCCAAGACAAGTTTTAAGTTGAAAATTTCAGCAGCACTTCCCCTAAGCAACTTTTAATTACGCTTTGGACAGCGTGACCACTTAGCTTCTAGATGAAACTCTACACTTTCTCTTCCTTCTCTCAAGAGGGGACAAACTTCCTCTACTCTCTTCTATTCTCTTCCTCTCTCTCACTCTCCTTCTTTCTTCTCTAGGAAGAACAACACTACTGGAAACCGAAACTCAAGTGTGCATATGTTTTCTGGAATGAGTGTGGTGTGGAGAGGCAGCAGGAGGAGGGAATTTATAGAAGGAGGCAGGGGCAGGGCGGGCGCCCTGGTGAGTGGGGCAGGCGCCCCACCTTGGCTCCCTTCCTAGCTGATTTTTCTCCCTCTCCCCCTTTGCTTCATCCCTAAGCGAAATAATGCTGTTTGAGTGGAGTTTGGACGGTGGAAAAGTCTGATGGATGAGATGGGTGTGAGTGGGCGAAATAATGTGATGTGATTCATGTGAGATGTAGTGTATGACATGTGGGACCAAAGGGTGTGGGTCATGCTTCTAGAAACTTGATATAAAAACAATTATAATGCAGGAAAAATGAGAATTAAAAAGTAACTAAGAATGATCATGCAAAACATATTTTTTTGTGCCTCCACTTTATTAATCAATATGGGTTCTTACACACCATAGAAATTATTTATATGGGGCTTTTATTTATAATAATGCTAAAAGTAAACATGATTAATGCAAGAGATTAATGGATATGGCTAAATACCGATTTACCTCCCGGCGAGGGTTTGAGAATTTAGGGTCCCCCAAGCTGGACCTCCAAATCATTTTCAATCTTCCGATGCATTTACCTCCGAAGATGGTGTCTCCAGTGATTCTTCATGAACCTCCTTCACTGTGGATTCTTTCTCTGATTTAGGCTTGAATGTGAAGTGTTCTTCTTGTCCATTTATGTTGAACTTCATTTCTCCTTTTCCGACATCAATGTGAGCATTGGCGGTGCTCAGAAATGGCCTTCCAAGGATGATGGACACTTTTGAGTCGGGGCTCATGTCCAGTACCACGAAGTCTACTGGCACAAAGAAATCTCTTATCTTGACTGGGATGTTTTCAGCGATGCCCATGGGGTATCGAACTGTTTGATCCGCCAATTGTAAACACATTGATGTTGGTTCTAGTGTTGCATAGTCAAGCTTCTCGTAGACTGATGAAGGCATCACACTGACACTTGCTCCAAGATCACAAAGTGCATTATTGAAGTGTTGGTTTCCGATCGAGCAATCAATAGTGGGGCATCCTGGATCCTTCTTCTTCTTTGGTGATTTATTGAGGATTGTCGTACTACACTCTTCTGTCAGCTTGATCACCTCAGTGGTGGGCAGTGGTCTCTTTTTGTTAAGAATATCTCTGATGTACTTTGCATATGTAGGAACCTGTATAGCATCAAGTAGAGGTATGTTGACATATAACTTTTGAATGACCTCTACGAACTTACCAAACTGCTCATCCGACAACAGTCCTCTGTTTCTTCTGGGAAATGGTAAATAGTTGGTGTCGTAATAATTCTTTCTCATTTCTTGGGTGCTTGGTGCTTGTAGCAATTCTTCTACTTCATTGGGATTTTCTTCTTCTGTCACTACTGCTGGTGCTGCCGGTGCCTTTCTTGTTTCTCTTGGATGTGGGGGATCTCTAGTGGATTTTCCTCCTCTTGTAGTTATATTCTTTACCTGCTCAATGTCAGTGGCAATAGGCAATACAGCAGCTAGCTCTGCTAACTTATGTTCTACCTTCTTATTAAGAGCATTTTGTTCATCAAAGGCACACAATAGAAAATTCATTTTATTATGTATGTTTTTTAAAGAAGATTCATTTGCATCTAGCCTTTGTTTAACATCAGCATTAGTTTTAGTTTGCTGCGCAATTAACTCCCTAAATGTATGTTGCTTTGAAATATTACCTGAATTCATACCTTTGCTTTTGGGTTGACTTGAAGTGGGTTGGTATTTGTATGCTGTCTCAATGGCTCTTTGATCTTCCTTGTACTTGGCCCTCTGGTCAATCCAATGGAGTAAATTATCCATCTTGGTTGATAGTGCATTTACTTCTTCGGGTGATTTTTCTGTTTGGTGACAATGTTGAACTTCATCTTGGGACCAGCTTTGGTTTTCTGCTATCTTGTCCATAAATATCTCTGCTTTTCTAAGTGTAAGTTCCAAAAATGATCCTCCAGCAGATGCATCTAGGTACTCACGAGCCTTTTGGGTCAATCTATGGTAAAAGGTCTGCATAAGTAACCATCCGGCCAATCCATGGTGGGGACAATCTGATATGTATCCTTGAAAACGCTCCCATGCTTCTGGAATGGTCTCTGTCTTCTGCTGTTGAAAACTGATAATCTTTCTTCTTAAGGCAACTGTTTTGCCTATAGGGAAGAACTTTGCTAGAAAGGCCTCCGAACATTTCGCCCAAGTGTTGATATCTTCTTTGTTGGTGTAAAACCACTTCCTCGCTCTTCCCTCAAGTGAGAATGGAAAGAGGCGAAGTAGTATGATGTCTTGGTCGATTCTGTCGATATTGATTGTGCTTCCAATCTCTAAGAAATCCTCTAAATGCATACTAGCATCTCAATTGCCTTTCCGCTGAATTGTATAGCTTGCACCAAATTGATGAGGCTTGGACTGAGCTCAAACTCGAGATCTTCTTCTTCAGCTTCGAATACTGGACCAGTGCGAATATTCTCAATGCTTGGAGCAGAGAACTCTTGCAGAGTCCTTTGTGCCATAGCTTCAGCAATTGGTGACTAGCTTCTTCTTTCTTGACTGCTTTGATTCTAATGATGAAGAGTTGAGTGTATCAAAGTCAATCCTGTAATACCCTGTATAGAAATATAAACATAGAAAAACAACAGGGGTGATCCTGCCAAAGCAGAGGTGCCTTGTTGTGATTTCTCATTTTAATAGTAGTTGTTTATGCAATTTTTCTCCATAGTCTAAGTCTAATATTTCATGTGCATATCAATGCTTAACCTTCCTTCCTAAGCTTCCTTTGCCTTCCCCGGCAACGGCGCCAAAAATGCTTGTTGACACTTGCTAACACCACTTGAATACTAGGTTGTCATCCCCAGCATGGCGCTAGAGTGTACTAAGGTATTTATGAATATAAGGGCTCTCTAGAAAATACATTATTCTATCCGCAAGCGCACAGATAAAATACCCATTGTAGCATCTTACCAAGAGAATATCTCCAGGATCGTTATTTATAATTTTGCGAAGATGCAAACGCTAAAGGCAAGGCTTGCATTATCAAAAGGGTCAAGACTAGAGATGAACTTGCAAAACATGATTACTAATGAGAAACTCACTCACACAGTCACTTGCTTCAGCAGGGGGTAAGCCATAATGATAATAAAGATATTGAAATATAAGCTCAAGATAAATAACACAGAGATTAGAGATAGACTACTCCACATAAAATGTAAGGTGACGTCGGACTAGCAAGAGAATAACTTCTATGTATGTTCTAATCTACTAAGTCATAATCTACTCTAGCACACATAAAATCATATATAGCATAAAAGTTTCTTCATTCATGTATAAGGAACATTGCTAAAGAAAGCCAGAACATAGCATGACTTACTCCACAATACACATTCTGCCTGTCCTACTAACGGGGAGTGGACTATATAGGACTCAATAGAACTGTCACTACCACGAACTACCACACCCGGCCAATAGGATACATTTGCAGGTAAATAGCATCTAAGCACCATGCTTACATTTGATCTACCACTCAACTCCCGCGCGACAAGAGCTAAGCGCTTTGCAAACTTATACATAAACTCATTATCAATCATAACCATATCAAATATAGAACTAGAGCAAACTAGGAGCATAATAAATAGAGACATAATGATATTAGAATAAAGTCGTAGAGAAAGATATGAAATAATACCAATCTTTATGACGAAGATCCGAAATCTAGAGCTCAATTGCTCTACTTCTCTAAATCTATCTAATCAATCCTATAGAACTTGAAGGAATTAGGAGTAGCTATTCTAATTCTCTGGTGGAGAGAAGGATTCTAAACCCTAACTTTGATGGCTTCCTCTAATAATGATTTCTTCTCTCCCCTGGGGGTGGATCGCCTCGGCTTATATAGCCCTTTCAAATGAACGTCGGCCATCGGATCAAGCCGACCTTGATCGCACGGTTTTCCTTGATCCTTAGAGGCGGTGGAGCATAATCCGCGAGGTTGGCTCTGATTGGCCACCAGGGCAGGGCGGGCGCCCTAGGGCCTAGGGCAGGCGCCCTGGGCTGGGCCCCGTCTCGCCTCCCGTTCGGCCCAATTGCTTCTTAGGTCCATCTCATTACGGAAAATTACCGCAGGCTTGATTATCTTGATGTAAACTTTGTTTATGGACCTTCCTTGGTTCATTTCCTGATAACTCCCTGTAAAAACACAAACTCACCAAAACTAGTGGAAATCTGTCAGTTAGACCCCCTAAGTCTATGGTGATGATTCAATTAAGTCCTTTTTAGTTCTTGTTGACACATAGAAATTGATACTTAACGACCGTCAACAATGAGCCCTCACCCGAACCACGAACACCGAAGGAAAGAGTAATTCATCCTTCGGAGTTACCTATCCATTTCAAGGATTATGGCAATACCTCGAAACTCTTTGGGCACGAAAAGCTTACACTTCCTTCGGAGAAAGCTTCCCCTAGAGCTGAACCATCAAAGAAATGGTTGATGGAAGTGAAACGTTCTTCTGAAGCAATTTGGATTCTTTCACCTTCCACAACCATGCCTTGTTCGTTAAGGGGAACTATCATAGAAGCCATGCACAACCCCACGGTCGAGACTAATATCATGTCAAAATTCCTTGCGGAAACCCTTTTGGGCAAAATGCCGCTAATCTCGACCAACAAGCTCTTCAAAAGTCCGTCAGGACTCATCTTTGAGTGTTGTGGGATTGCTAGGGCCGTGCCAATCACAATTAACAAAACCGAGGTTCGCTTGGACTTCCATATCTATGCCATCCTTGAATTCGATCTTCTTATAGGCTGCCCTTTTGAAAAACTTTTTCAAGAAAAACCTTCCCATGGGAGCCTTGATGAAAAGTTGGGAACAACCGCTTCCACCACTCCTATTCCTTATCCCGAAAGTCCAAAGGTGAAGCATAATCCCAACCATGACCCATTCGAGGAGGTGAAGTTCATATCCCCGTTAGTTTCACCTGAGCTTTCTTGTGAAACGGAACATCCATCATCACCCTCACTCGAACCCAAACCATGTCCCTCTAGCCATTCAAATGTTGTTCACGATAGTGGTCGAGAATCAACGTTAATCCTTCATGATTTATCCCTTAAGAACAAAAACTTTTGTGCCATGGACAATCCTTTAGCACTGAATCTGGAGACCAAGAACGATTCCACTTATGAGCATGAAAATTTCACTTTCAAAATCCCTCAAGATTCATGCTTACTTTTGGGGTCTCCAGAGTTTGTTTCACCTATGACCACGTGCTCCTGCGAAGATCCCAACCACCTCCTGATCCTCGTTTCCAAACATTTTAGGAGGATGGTTGTAGATGCCTTCATTTATAACAAATTTTGCAAATCTTGTAGTTGCACTAGGGTACTAGCCTTGCAGCTTAAAATATAATGCTAAGTGCTTGATGGTGAAGCTGGGAACTTCACCACCATTGATAGCTGCAAGATGAAGTTCCCGCGGTCAAGCTTATGACCATAAACTAAGCACTACCAGGAGATACCCCGGATTATCATAAAAGAATAATAATAATAATAATAATAATAATAATAATAATAATAATAATAATAATAATAATAATAATAATGAAAAAAACTTGTCAATAAAAGCAAGAACATGCTATCAAGTTAGTATGCACCTTCGGGTATTCTTGTTTGCTAACCCTTTTAGGTCAAGATCAAGAAGAACAGAGGACATACGATGCTTGAAAACATGAGAGCTTCATCATACGTTGATGATCTTTGGTGATGGAACACACTCAAAAGGAGACCCCAATCCTACACACTTGACTTTTACACGAAAGTCCAAGTGTGGGGGAGGATGGTGAGAGTCCCGAGGTCCATACATACCAAAAACCATCCTACTAAAAGAGAGAGAGAGAGAGAAGGAAGATTCTCCTCTCCGAAAGCCCTTGCTTACCACCACAATCATGCAACCGTTGCAGCAACTCCGAAGCTCCAACCACATATGCTGCCGGTAAATATACTCAGGTAGGCAAAGGTAATGTTCACCACTTCCTTTAACTCATTTTTGTCTCCACAAGAAAATAACTTGCTCATACAAAGTTCATGCTTCTCTTGTTTATGTTATATGCTCTAGTTTGAATGTATTCGAATTCCATACATCCATAGGCCTTTTAAATTAAGCATGGTGCTTAGGTTAAAATAGCCTCCTTTAATCAAAATTTAACATGGAGTTGAATCTTGGTTAATGAACTTTGAGTATTATTTCATAAACAATGAAAGCAATCTAAGATGGAGATAAATCAAGGCTAGAACTACATTGCATCTTTACCATAGGCCTTGTTTGAGTTTTGCTAAAAAAAGTTGGGTGAACAAACAAATAAATAAATAAATAAAAATATATAAATAAAAAGAATAATAATAAGAAATTAAAATAAAATAATATATAATAAAAAAAATTAGGCTCCCCAGCGTTTTAGCTGGTAGGGCCCTTGTTTGTTTTTGTATTTTTGTTTGAATAAAACAGGTACAAGAATAAGTGTGGGGGAGACCTCTCATGCTAAACAAACATCCATTCGAGATCTCCCACCAACACATTGTACAAACATCGAATGATCCAACATGCAGAAGGACGAAACAAATGGCTCCAAGAGAGGATTGGCTGAACCTCTGGTTTAGCCAAACCATCTCTGACTACCCGAAGTTCCTTCATCTTCAAATGATGGTTTGTGCAACACTACCCTCATCTTCCTACATTAAGTAAGAACTAAAATTGAACAAATTAAAATATTTGACGATCCGTTTCGGGCTTGGACGTAGAATTAAGAAATTAGCTAAAGCCGTTGGGTGTGAGGAAATCCTCAACCCTCAGGTTTAGAGCTGACCTTCAAGAATAAGCATAGGCGTCTTGTTACTTTTCACAATTGAATTTTTCAATCTTATAAGCGTCTGTGAATTAATAAAAAGTTTTTATTATTGTCTACACTTGTCTTCTATGTATCTTTGTGCAATTATTTAAAGACAGATAAAAAGACAAGTGTGGGGGAGACTGCATAGCATTTTCGACAGGTAAAAGAATTTAAATTTTTAAATAAAATTAAAAAGAAACCTAAATTTAATATGTCTCCAATTTCACTTTATCTTTGAAATTAGAATTTGTATACTTTTTATTCCAATGCTGAATTTTCTAAACTTATGAGTAACTTTTATAGGGACCCCATTTTATCTAGGTAATTGAACTTTGAGATATAGTAGGATGATTTGAAACTTGTAAAGTCTTGAAAAGTACTTGGGATTTCATTTTAAAATATAAAACCATGTTCCTTAATGATATTATTTCCTACCAGAGCCATATGATGTTTTTAGTATAAGAAACCTGACTCATATGCTACTTGTATTTTCATTGAGCTTTGTCAAATTGTTGTGACCATTGTTGAGATTATTTTCATGCACCCAAGATCAAGATCCACGTACACCCACAAATAAAGTGCTGACTCTTACATTAAGAGTTACGCAATTCATTTTGTTCATCTACTAAAAAATGCTCCAATTATA
>JAHUYU010002815.1:0-13376 GCA_030439765.1 Tripidium arundinaceum | reverse complement strand
ATGCGCCATCAACGGGCATGCGATGGAGGTGGAGATGATTGCTCGATCAGTGAACCGAATGGTAGCTACGACTAGTCCCTTTTGAGTTTTGATGACAGCAACCCCAAATTCTGGGCAAATCTGCAGAGCCGGATACGAAAGCTAGTCGTTTGGGCGTGTCCTTTTGTAATCTTCAGCAACAATTCGAGTCAAGATTGTAAACCGATAGCAAAAGACAGGAGGCAGCAATGCTCTTTGTAGAACAACAGTCGAGTCGAGCCTAGAGTGGCATGGAGCGGTCAACCAGGCAGTGCGCGTATAGCTCAAGTGCTAGCAGCAGCCAGTTCCCTTCACGCCCGCCCAAAACTGGATCGACCAAGGTAATTACTAACCACTGAATCTACTTACCATGCCAGCTCGAGCGTCGAGACCCTAATCATCTCCATGGATGGAGACACTCCACGTATGGTGTCGCAGCTCGGTGCACGGAGGACGACGATACACCCGCACAGCCCGAGCTGCCACCTGCCGATGGACCCATCCGTGTGTTCATCTGCCACGACCACTCGCCTCACGATCCGGCGCCGATTGCAGTTTTGCAGCGCGCTCGCGTGATGTTTTTGAGCTGTGCGAGAAGCGAATCCCCGTGTTGCAAAGCCTTTGTCCTCCAGGTTCATGGTGAACCGAGACCACACACTCGCACAGCGGCCTCGTGCTCCCGTCTCGTGAAAAACAGGATTAGCATCCGGTTTAAACTCCCAAAATTTGTAGCTGAATCCTTGACCCGCCTGGACGTGAAGATTGTACGCATCCGAGGGCAGCAAAAGTATAAACTTTTGCGCATGCATACCACGTATTGGAGCGTGAATTTGACCGGCCCGTTTCCATCAGGCACGACGGGGTACCACGGCCCTGCCTGCTTTGACCTCTTCCAGGACGGATTAATTCTCCCGCCACGTCCGTAACAAAAACTTTCGAAACTCACCCAGTTCATCACCCCATCGCGAAATCAGATTCAAATCGTGTCGCTTGTCGAGCAATTCGAAAGATTTCATGAACGAAACTAGACTCACGAGTGGAAGGAGTGTCACCAGGCATGCTTTCCCCCTCCAACGGCAGCAGCAAGCTCGGACCACTCTCGAGCGATCAGCCACGGATCGGAGCGTGGCAACGCAAATGCAGCTGCGGGAGCACCTTCCCCATGGACGGGCACGGCGGAGGGCGGCGGTGCTCCGGCGAGCCGGCCGGCCACCGCGCTGGCGCAGGGTACAATGGTGGCTGAAGGTCACACACCGCCCAGGACGAGTGCTCCGGGGTGTGTCAGTTGCGTCGCGTTCCGTCCGGCCGTAGCCCGTCGAAACGACGTCGGTTCGGCGAGATCCGGAGCTCCCCGGCTTCCTCTGCTAGCCTGCTACACGGCCGTGCCGGGAGGCCGCATTGTTCGCCGGCGCACCCCGTGTCGCCGGCCGGAAATCCCGTCCAAACTCACACAAAAGCGCCGTCCGGACCAGTTCGGATTCCCGAGCCAATATCTCTCTGTATGCTCAACGGAACCCATTGATTTTACACTTGTTTGAAAGCTATGCTCCATTCCTACGTGTCTGCGAGGTTTGGGACGGATCGGTTGATCAGGCGAAGAGATATTCGATCGCAAATCGGGAGGAGAAGCACACTCTGAGCCAGGAGCGTGAGCCCGGCGGCCGGCTGCGGGGCAGGAATCCGCGGCACCGCGGGGGGAGATTTGTTGACCGTTGGATGCGGCAGGATCGGAAGGACCAGGTTCAATGTGGGGCGCTGATGGGGGCGATCCGAGGCGAGGCCGTATGGACCAATCAGCGCGCGGCGTTGGGCTCTCCTCGTCTTCGTGTCGTCGCCACTATTTAAGCACCGCTTCCTCGACCCGACCTCCTCACCCACAAACGCAGAGCTCTCCTCTCCTCTCTCTCTCCCCTCGGCACACCCGAGCTCGCCGCGCTCTCCTTCCTCGTCGAGGTCCAAGCCCTGCATTGATGGCGACCGACGTGGCTGAGACTCCCGCGCCGTTGGCGGAGGCGGCCCCCGGGGCCCACGCGGAGGCCCCGGCGGCGCCCGCCGCCGAGGCGAAGCCGGCCAAGGCCAAGAAGGCCGCCGCGCCGAGGAAGAAGGCCAACCCGACCCACCCGCCGTACGCCGAGGTAATTGCAGCCCTCCGTTGAACCCTTTGCCGTGTTGGCTTCCTCCCGTGTCGTGCTTTGGCTCTCCGTCGCGTCTGGATCTGACGGAATTGTGGATGGTTGGTGCGCAGATGATCTCGGAGGCGATCGCGTCGCTCAAGGAGAGGACGGGGTCCAGCCAGTACGCGATCGCCAAGTTCGTGGAGGACAAGCACAAGGACAAGCTCCCTCCCAACTTCCGCAAGCTCCTGCTCGTGCAGCTCAAGAAGCTCGTCGCCGGCGGCAAGCTCACCAAGGTGAAGAACTCGTACAAGCTGCCGGCCGCACGCGCCCCGGCCGCCGCCAAGCCGAAGCCGAAGCCCAAGGCCGCCCCGAAGAAGCCCAAGACCGGCGCGAAGAAGCCCAAGGCCGCCGCCAAGCCCAAGCCCAAGGCCCCTGCCAAGGCGAAGCCCGCTGCAAAGCCTAAGGCCCCTGCCAAGGCGAAGCCCGCTGCAAAGCCTAAGGCCCCTGCCAAGGCGAAGCCCAAGGCTGCAGCCAAGCCCAAGGCAGCCGCCAAGCCTAAGGCCAAGCCAGCTGCCGCGAAGCCGAAGCCGAAGCCGAAGGCCGCCGCCGCCAAGCCGAAGCCAGCTGCCAAGAAGGCCGGCCGCCCCGCCAAGGCCGCCAAGACGTCGGCCAAGGACACGCCTGGGAAGAAGGCGCCGGCGACCAAGAAGCCCGCGGCGGCGAAGAAGTCCCCAGCCAAGAAGGCCGCTCCGGCGAAGAAGGCGGCGGCCCCGGCGCGGAAGGTGCCGGCCCGGAAGGCGAAGAAGTAGAGCGGTCGGCGCAGGAGGAATCTAGGGTTTCGTTCTCGTCTGGTGCTAGATGTTTACTCTTTTTGCTCTTCCCTAAGTCGAGGTGGTGTCTGGGGTACTAGCTTGTAAATTTGATATCGGAGGCGGGGGTGCACTGGTCATTGGGTACCCATGGTGAAAGGGCGGGGGCGACGGCGACGATGACGAAGGAGTTTGTGTTATTATTACTAGAAGGGTGTATTTCTGTAGCTGATGGTGGAGTTGTTGTCCTCATTGAGTTGTTAAGGTTTATGTGGTGATAAAGTTTATGTCGAGAATTACCTACCTTTGCTGATTTACTGTGTGTGTGAGTGTTCAAACTGTTTATGTGATAATTACCTGCCTTTGCTGATTTACTGTTGTGTGTGTGTGTGTGTTCAAACTGTTGTTGGCTGGGGCCTGATCTGATCTGAGTTCCAGATCTGAAATAGGATTATTCGGTGTGTATTTCGTGACCTACTTGCACAGCATGCTTTGTATACATACTTTTTTTTTGCATGTTGCTTTCGTTCTACGTCTCGTCTCGTAGCACTCCGGCCTACTGTACGTGGCTTTATGAGCTGTAATAGTGGTTTTCAATTATTGTCGTGATTTTCGTATCGTTCCTGATAAGCTATGTATGGTTTGATGGGCTGAAACCCTTGCAGGCCGCGCGTTGCATGTCCAGACGGCCCGCGCCAAGCCAGGTCTGGTGGCGTGGCCAAGCCGCCGGCCGACACGTAGACGCCACTCGTTGGCGTGGTTTGAGCCGGGAGAGCGCAAGGTTCTCAGGCCGTCGTATCGTTTTTCTTTTGATTTGGAGCGGAAAGAGGAAAGATACGCAGGCAGCGAGGAGTAACTGCCCTAACCCTAGGAAGGGTGTGCGCCTCTTTTTACTGTGAAACTTTCTGCTTTGGACCCCCTACTGGCTACTGCTTTATTCGCTGTTTGTTCGGTCATCTTGCATCTTGTTGGGTTTTGCTGCAGCGAGAAGCCGAGAACGAGTTCTCCTTTCCGTGCATCTCATCGTTCTCAGTGCTGTACTGGACTGCTCTGCTGCTGATACTCCTGTCTCCGTTTCAGCGCCTGATCGCGGTCGAGTGTCCAGTGGGCACTGGGCGACCCAGGCTGACATCACATAGCTGCGCCTAGCTAGCAATCTTGCTTGTTGATAGCTGGAGTCGTCGAGGTGGATATCTTTCACTGCCTCGTGATGTGATACTGGTAATGGGATTCTGCCTCTCCTGTGTCCTGTCTCGAATGGGCAGACGAATCCACGGAACGAGGTAAAACAGGACGAGCTGGCGAAACGACACTTCCTGGATGGAGTCGACCGATCCGATCCTACACGGCAGCACTGCATTTCAGCATCCTCCAACCCTTTATATTTGAGGCGTGCGGTGGAATCTGGGGCCCATTTTGTGACATTGTCAGTCTACTGACATCCGGTGCATTGCACGGGAAGCACGAGCTCGTCTGCTCGTGCGAGCGGAACGGCCTCTACAGGCTAGACCACACCATTGTTAAGTACTACGAGTAGCAAACTCGGAGCTTGACGAGGTGGCGCTGGTGAACGTGGATCTGGACGGGGCCGCGGGAACCGCGAGCACCTGACGAACGGACGCGGCCGGCGCCGTGCCTGCGCCCGGCGCGGGGGTTGATGGGCGGACCCGCCGCACCCGCGGGGCTGATGGGACTATGGGAGTAGTCATCAGCGTGGCGGAGACGAAAGCGTTGCAGAAACGAAACCGATGGTTCTCTTTATATAGGATGGGATCGGCCTGGCCGCCTAGCCCGGCTGTTTGTGACAAACTGACAAATACCTGGAGGCCCTAGCTGGTCCCCGGTTTAGAATTGCCAGCCCACGAGTTGCTTGCTTGCCATTTCGGTCGGCCCAACCCAATGTGACACCTAGGTCACATGTATACGAGCCGTGTTCCTGCTGGACTTGCAATGCATAGTCCATGCAGAAACCGCACTCCCTGGTGTATTACCATTTGTACCAGAAGCAGTGAAGTCTGACAGTGATTGACCACTTCTATTTTCTAAAGTTTGCATCCTCAGCCGAGTGAGGAGCGGCACTCTTCAAATCACCTACGTACCCCCCCCCCCCCCAAAAAAAAAACCTAACATTCTATTTCAAACTGAACCAAACTATCTCAACTTCAGTAAATTTATATATGAAACTACCAATATTTATATTACCAAATACCCCTCCATCTTAAAAGAGTGCTCTTATAGTTTTGGACAAAGTCATTTTTTCTTAAATTTAACTTTGACTGGAAAATATAGTATTTGTCTTGAAATAGGTTTACTATTAAAATATATATGCCATGATTAATATCTAAGGGCCTATTTGATCTCATGAATTGAAACCAATATCTAGAAAAAGTTTCTCATTTCATTACTAGATTACTTTTCAATTTTTAGGAACCAAATAGGGTCTAATAGTATTTATTTGGTATCATAAATGTCAGTATTCTTTAATGGTTTGGTGAAACTTGTTATTTAACTTTTTGAAAAACGATTAGCACAATTATTTTGGAACGAAGGGAGTAAGTATCATTACATCCATAATAAGACAAATTTTCAAAGTATATGATGTCATAAATATTGATAGTATTATGTATGAATTTGATCAAACTTAAAGGTAGTATGATTTAGGATAAAATTAAACTAAGCATCAAACTTTTGAGATGGAGGTACTAACCCTATTTTACGGAAACGGCTGAACACACACACACAATATCAGAAAAACTGCCACGCAAGAGAGAACCTTTTGTTGTAGCTCAAGCTTCACCATCAAGGTCCTCCGTGCAGTATACCGCCACGAACGGCTTGCTTTAAAGAAGCTAAAGTTAGCACTAGATTGTACCATAAGATTGTATGAATGGAAAATAGGTATAAACTTTGCTTTGGTGTAAAGAGTTGCCTTTTTGTAAAATAGGGTTAGTACCTCCATCTCAAAAGTTTGATGCTTAGTTTAATTTTATCCTAAATCATACTACCTTTAAGTTTGATCAAATTCATACATAATACTATCAATATTTATGACATCATATACTTTGAAAATTTGTCTTATTATGGATGTAATGATACTTACTCCCTTCGTTCCAAAATAATTGTGCTAATCGTTTTTCAAAAAGTTAAATAACAAGTTTCACCAAACCATTAAAGAATACTGACATTTATGATACCAAATAAATACTATTAGACCCTATTTGGTTCCTAAAAATTGAAAAGTAATCTAGTAATGAAATGAGAAACTTTTTCTAGATATTGGTTTCAATTCATGAGATCAAATAGGCCCTTAGATATTAATCATGGCATATATATTTTAATAGTAAACCTATTTCAAGACAAATACTATATTTTCCAGTCAAAGTTAAATTTAAGAAAAAATGACTTTGTCCAAAACTATAAGAGCACTCTTTTAAGATGGAGGGGTATTTGGTAATATAAATATTGGTAGTTTCATATATAAATTTACTGAAGTTGAGATAGTTTGGTTCAGTTTGAAATAGAATGTTAGGTTTTTTTTTTGGGGGGGGGGGGGGTACGTAGGTGATTTGAAGAGTGCCGCTCCTCACTCGGCTGAGGATGCAAACTTTAGAAAATAGAAGTGGTCAATCACTGTCAGACTTCACTGCTTCTGGTACAAATGGTAATACACCAGGGAGTGCGGTTTCTGCATGGACTATGCATTGCAAGTCCAGCAGGAACACGGCTCGTATACATGTGACCTAGGTGTCACATTGGGTTGGGCCGACCGAAATGGCAAGCAAGCAACTCGTGGGCTGGCAATTCTAAACCGGGGACCAGCTAGGGCCTCCAGGTATTTGTCAGTTTGTCACAAACAGCCGGGCTAGGCGGCCAGGCCGATCCCATCCTATATAAAGAGAACCATCGGTTTCGTTTCTGCAACGCTTTCGTCTCCGCCACGCTGATGACTACTCCCATAGTCCCATCAGCCCCGCGGGTGCGGCGGGTCCGCCCATCAACCCCCGCGCCGGGCGCAGGCACGGCGCCGGCCGCGTCCGTTCGTCAGGTGCTCGCGGTTCCCGCGGCCCCGTCCAGATCCACGTTCACCAGCGCCACCTCGTCAAGCTCCGAGTTTGCTACTCGTAGTACTTAACAATGGTGTGGTCTAGCCTGTAGAGGCCGTTCCGCTCGCACGAGCAGACGAGCTCGTGCTTCCCGTGCAATGCACCGGATGTCAGTAGACTGACAATGTCACAAAATGGGCCCCAGATTCCACCGCACGCCTCAAATATAAAGGGTTGGAGGATGCTGAAATGCAGTGCTGCCGTGTAGGATCGGATCGGTCGACTCCATCCAGGAAGTGTCGTTTCGCCAGCTCGTCCTGTTTTACCTCGTTCCGTGGATTCGTCTGCCCATTCGAGACAGGACACAGGAGAGGCAGAATCCCATTACCAGTATCACATCACGAGGCAGTGAAAGATATCCACCTCGACGACTCCAGCTATCAACAAGCAAGATTGCTAGCTAGGCGCAGCTATGTGATGTCAGCCTGGGTCGCCCAGTGCCCACTGGACACTCGACCGCGATCAGGCGCTGAAACGGAGACAGGAGTATCAGCAGCAGAGCAGTCCAGTACAGCACTGAGAACGATGAGATGCACGGAAAGGAGAACTCGTTCTCGGCTTCTCGCTGCAGCAAAACCCAACAAGATGCAAGATGACCGAACAAACAGCGAATAAAGCAGTAGCCAGTAGGGGGTCCAAAGCAGAAAGTTTCACAGTAAAAAGAGGCGCACACCCTTCCTAGGGTTAGGGCAGTTACTCCTCGCTGCCTGCGTATCTTTCCTCTTTCCGCTCCAAATCAAAAGAAAAACGATACGACGGCCTGAGAACCTTGCGCTCTCCCGGCTCAAACCACGCCAACGAGTGGCGTCTACGTGTCGGCCGG
Source organism: Tripidium arundinaceum (assembly GCA_030439765.1). NCBI lineage: Eukaryota > Viridiplantae > Streptophyta > Magnoliopsida > Poales > Poaceae > Tripidium > Tripidium arundinaceum. The sequence goes on along the minus strand of JAHUYU010002815.1, from coordinate 5,506 downwards.
CGGCTTGGCCACGCCACCAGACCTGGCTTGGCGCGGGCCGTCTGGACATGCAACGCGCGGCCTGCAAGGGTTTCAGCCCATCAAACCATACATAGCTTATCAGGAACGATACGAAAATCACGACAATAATTGAAAACCACTATTACAGCTCATAAAGCCACGTACAGTAGGCCGGAGTGCTACGAGACGAGACGTAGAACGAAAGCAACATGCAAAAAAAAAGTATGTATACAAAGCATGCTGTGCAAGTAGGTCACGAAATACACACCGAATAATCCTATTTCAGATCTGGAACTCAGATCAGATCAGGCCCCAGCCAACAACAGTTTGAACACACACACACACACAACAGTAAATCAGCAAAGGCAGGTAATTATCACATAAACAGTTTGAACACTCACACACACAGTAAATCAGCAAAGGTAGGTAATTCTCGACATAAACTTTATCACCACATAAACCTTAACAACTCAATGAGGACAACAACTCCACCATCAGCTACAGAAATACACCCTTCTAGTAATAATAACACAAACTCCTTCGTCATCGTCTGGTGCTAGATGTTTACTCTTTTTGCTCTTCCCTAAGTCGAGGTGGTGTCTGGGGTACTAGCTTGTAAATTTGATATCGGAGGCGGGGGGTGCACTGGTCATTGGGTACCCATGGTGAAAGGGCGGGGGCGACGGCGACGATGACGAAGGAGTTTGTGTTATTATTACTAGAAGGGTGTATTTCTGTAGCTGATGGTGGAGTTGTTGTCCTCATTGAGTTGTTAAGGTTTATGTGGTGATAAAGTTTATGTCGAGAATTACCTACCTTTGCTGATTTACTGTGTGTGTGAGTGTTCAAACTGTTTATGTGATAATTACCTGCCTTTGCTGATTTACTGTTGTGTGTGTGTGTGTGTTCAAACTGTTGTTGGCTGGGGCCTGATCTGATCTGAGTTCCAGATCTGAAATAGGATTATTCGGTGTGTATTTCGTGACCTACTTGCACAGCATGCTTTGTATACATACTTTTTTTTTGCATGTTGCTTTCGTTCTACGTCTCGTCTCGTAGCACTCCGGCCTACTGTACGTGGCTTTATGAGCTGTAATAGTGGTTTTCAATTATTGTCGTGATTTTCGTATCGTTCCTGATAAGCTATGTATGGTTTGATGGGCTGAAACCCTTGCAGGCCGCGCGTTGCATGTCCAGACGGCCCGCGCCAAGCCAGGTCTGGTGGCGTGGCCAAGCCGCCGGCCGACACGTAGACGCCACTCGTTGGCGTGGTTTGAGCCGGGAGAGCGCAAGGTTCTCAGGCCGTCGTATCGTTTTTCTTTTGATTTGGAGCGGAAAGAGGAAAGATACGCAGGCAGCGAGGAGTAACTGCCCTAACCCTAGGAAGGGTGTGCGCCTCTTTTTACTGTGAAACTTTCTGCTTTGGACCCCCTACTGGCTACTGCTTTATTCGCTGTTTGTTCGGTCATCTTGCATCTTGTTGGGTTTTGCTGCAGCGAGAAGCCGAGAACGAGTTCTCCTTTCCGTGCATCTCATCGTTCTCAGTGCTGTACTGGACTGCTCTGCTGCTGATACTCCTGTCTCCGTTTCAGCGCCTGATCGCGGTCGAGTGTCCAGTGGGCACTGGGCGACCCAGGCTGACATCACATAGCTGCGCCTAGCTAGCAATCTTGCTTGTTGATAGCTGGAGTCGTCGAGGTGGATATCTTTCACTGCCTCGTGATGTGATACTGGTAATGGGATTCTGCCTCTCCTGTGTCCTGTCTCGAATGGGCAGACGAATCCACGGAACGAGGTAAAACAGGACGAGCTGGCGAAACGACACTTCCTGGATGGAGTCGACCGATCCGATCCTACACGGCAGCACTGCATTTCAGCATCCTCCAACCCTTTATATTTGAGGCGTGCGGTGGAATCTGGGGCCCATTTTGTGACATTGTCAGTCTACTGACATCCGGTGCATTGCACGGGAAGCACGAGCTCGTCTGCTCGTGCGAGCGGAACGGCCTCTACAGGCTAGACCACACCATTGTTAAGTACTACGAGTAGCAAACTCGGAGCTTGACGAGGTGGCGCTGGTGAACGTGGATCTGGACGGGGCCGCGGGAACCGCGAGCACCTGACGAACGGACGCGGCCGGCGCCGTGCCTGCGCCCGGCGCGGGGGTTGATGGGCGGACCCGCCGCACCCGCGGGGCTGATGGGACTATGGGAGTAGTCATCAGCGTGGCGGAGACGAAAGCGTTGCAGAAACGAAACCGATGGTTCTCTTTATATAGGATGGGATCGGCCTGGCCGCCTAGCCCGGCTGTTTGTGACAAACTGACAAATACCTGGAGGCCCTAGCTGGTCCCCGGTTTAGAATTGCCAGCCCACGAGTTGCTTGCTTGCCATTTCGGTCGGCCCAACCCAATGTGACACCTAGGTCACATGTATACGAGCCGTGTTCCTGCTGGACTTGCAATGCATAGTCCATGCAGAAACCGCACTCCCTGGTGTATTACCATTTGTACCAGAAGCAGTGAAGTCTGACAGTGATTGACCACTTCTATTTTCTAAAGTTTGCATCCTCAGCCGAGTGAGGAGCGGCACTCTTCAAATCACCTACGTACCCCCCCCCCCCCCAAAAAAAAAACCTAACATTCTATTTCAAACTGAACCAAACTATCTCAACTTCAGTAAATTTATATATGAAACTACCAATATTTATATTACCAAATACCCCTCCATCTTAAAAGAGTGCTCTTATAGTTTTGGACAAAGTCATTTTTTCTTAAATTTAACTTTGACTGGAAAATATAGTATTTGTCTTGAAATAGGTTTACTATTAAAATATATATGCCATGATTAATATCTAAGGGCCTATTTGATCTCATGAATTGAAACCAATATCTAGAAAAAGTTTCTCATTTCATTACTAGATTACTTTTCAATTTTTAGGAACCAAATAGGGTCTAATAGTATTTATTTGGTATCATAAATGTCAGTATTCTTTAATGGTTTGGTGAAACTTGTTATTTAACTTTTTGAAAAACGATTAGCACAATTATTTTGGAACGAAGGGAGTAAGTATCATTACATCCATAATAAGACAAATTTTCAAAGTATATGATGTCATAAATATTGATAGTATTATGTATGAATTTGATCAAACTTAAAGGTAGTATGATTTAGGATAAAATTAAACTAAGCATCAAACTTTTGAGATGGAGGTACTAACCCTATTTTACGGAAACGGCTGAACACACACACACAATATCAGAAAAACTGCCACGCAAGAGAGAACCTTTTGTTGTAGCTCAAGCTTCACCATCAAGGTCCTCCGTGCAGTATACCGCCACGAACGGCTTGCTTTAAAGAAGCTAAAGTTAGCACTAGATTGTACCATAAGATTGTATGAATGGAAAATAGGTATAAACTTTGCTTTGGTGTAAAGAGTTGCCTTTTTGTAATAATCCAAGTAGATAAGCCGTCACCAAAGGTTAATTGGCACTCCTCACCTGTATTGGTTGCGATAAAGCATGATATGGGATTTCCTTCTACCTGACTCGATCGACCAGAGCATGATAAATAAAGCATGGAAACATATACAAATACAAGCAACGTCTCCACGGTACAATGTCATGTTCACATATAATGCTTATATAAAAAAACAATGGTGTGGAACAAAAAGTAAAATGTCAACATCCAGATTTTAGAGTTACTACTAGTACATCCTTGTCGACTGAACATTTCTTGACGTTTTGACTTGTGAAACAGGCCAGTTGCTCGTGCTGAAACATCTTGACTCCTCGAGAAGAACGAATTATGCAAGTTTTTTTTTCTCTCTCGTTGCCATCGCGATCGCGATCGCGAACGGAGCCTCCGACCACATACTGTGGTGTGCTGAGCGTCTACCGAACACGTCGGTGGGCCAAACCAGACTTGGGCATTTAATAAAATAGTTGGAGCACGTCCGGAAGCACCGATGAATGGGGGCTTACGGTTGACCGGCCTAACTGTCAGGTACAAGCATCCGATGTTGGTCACACTACAGTAGCAAACGGGGACCGGATCGGCCACTCCCATTCCCTATCCTGTGAAGCGGTGACCGACCGACCGGTCGCCGACTCGCCGTCGTCTTCCTTCCCTCCCCAGCTTCTACAGGTCCGGATCTTCTGCGGCACTGTCTGGGCCTGTGGCTGCCATGGCTCAGGCGCTCTGGCGCTGAGCTGAGCTTGCAAAGACGCGTGATCACCTGCCTCTGCCTGCACAGTGAAAACGAGTACTTTACTGTTACCGTTACGGCATCGCATTTTGAACCAGCTAACCTAACCCAACCCGGGTATCCTCGGCCGCCACTTACACGTGGGCCCGAGCGGCGAGCACGGCACACTCCTCGGTCCTCCCACTGCGCTACTGAATGAAGCGGCCGCACACCCCTCGTGGACCACACACAGAGAGGCACGCACACAGCGAGGGGAGCCCCCCCACCCCACGCAAAAAAAAGAAACGCATTCCGCACACGCGCGGCTGAGGCTGCGGCTGCGCGGCGAGGGAGGTGTAGGAGGCGACGGCCGACGGCGCTGCGGGCGCCGTGGGTGTCGAGGCCGGGAGACGCGGGGAAGCTAGCTGCTAGCGTAGCCGGGCGCGGCGGGCGTGCGGGCAGGCTCGCGCTGCGCTGTCGCTCCATGTCGGCCACCGGCGAGAGCGGCGGCGATCCGGCGGCGGCGCGCCGCCGGTGGGATCTCACCAACAAGGGGCCCGAGAGCACGTAATGCCACTTCCTTCAGCTGCATTCCCTTCGTTCCCGTTTGTTTCGGTGGGTTATGTGTGGGTGTGGGTGTAGTCCTGGAGCAATGTCGCTGTCGGAGTTCATCGTCTTAGCTTGTTGGTAGATCTGGCGGAGGTCTCCGTGATTTACACGATTTTTAGTGATTTTTTGGGGTAATTTTTTACTTTGTCTGGCCGGCGAGTTAGGGTTTGGTTGCTCTAGGAGATAGATTGATGAGCTTGGAGATTTGGAGCTCGCGGGGAAACAGAAGGTCGAGCGTTGCCCTTTAAATTGTCTGTGTCTTAGTTCATGTTGCATTGCGTCCCTTACTGCTGTCGGTGCTTGTGCTAATCTTAGTACAAGATTATTACAGACAGCAGTTCCCCAAGCAATGTGCTCTTCAAGTGGCCCAGTGGGGGGCTCTGCAACTTTTTTTCAATTTATGTGAATGTGTGGAACTGCTGGGAATCATCAAGCACGGAATTTGGACCTGAGCTGCTTCTTCCTTTTGAAGAGGCACTCTTTATGCCTGAACATGTTCAACATGCTGAAATCATTCCATGGTGCTTCAAAGTTTTCTTATGGATGTGATTCTGAACTTTGCGTACATGAAATGTTTCACATGCATTCCTTAGGCATCTCGTTTGATGTTCTAAAATTTCAGGCATTTAATATATTGTATCTGTAGCTTCCTTTTAGGATTGCCGAGTTTGCTTATGTTTTTCCCTTTTTACATATCCGATGGCCGCTTTGC
>JAHUYU010002226.1:0-17859 GCA_030439765.1 Tripidium arundinaceum | reverse complement strand
TGTTGTGTATGAAAGTGAGCATCTAGCCTATCAGCGGGTGTGCAGGAGTAAGGTTGCATCAAGGTATAGGCTTCAAGCGATACTACCATGCAACCTATCACAGATTAATTGCAGAAAGTAAAGCTAGCATCTACATTTGCATGTCTAATAGGATTCTACGAGGTTGGGTGGAATGTGGCACCTGCAGCTTGGTCATCTTTGAGCTCCACCGTGTACTGGAGGGAACAAGGCCCGCGACGTTTTGGCCGGAAGCTTGATAGTGGAGACGGCAGGGAGCATCCGGGAGAGCTTGCTGGAAGGAACATCGGAGACCCACTTGCGTTGGGGAAGGCTCGAGCCTATCCACGGAGTTACCTTAGCGGGAGCTTGGACCTTGTGAGGACTTCCTTGCGAGGGGCTCCAACGAGGACTAGGGGAAGCTTCCACGCTTCTCGATACCTCGGTAAAAATACCGGAGTCGTCAATGGGAGTTTGCATCTCTACCTTACTGTTAAGCTTCCACACATATTGTAACAACCCTGAAAATCCTAGAACCCAAAAATCTTAACTTTCAAAAACTTTTTCCAAAACCCTTGTGATGGTGAGTGAAGCATGCTAGGAAGCTACCCCAGTTGTGCAAGTAGACCCTAACTAGATGTGTGAGCATTTGCATTAACTCAACATGTGAGTTGCTTCTTTTGAATCTCATGATTGTTAATAATAATTTGATCAACCTTTAAAACATCTTGTTTGTGTGGGCCTAGGCCCTGGCTTGACCTAGAACCCCTAGTGTTGACCTAGTGGACCCCACTAAGGTGGTATACAAGTATGAAAATACATGTATACAAGATAGGAGCTAGGAAATAGGTTTGGGAAATAGAAAATAGAAATAGAAAAGGGTTGGAAAATAGGAAGAAAAAGGAAGAAGCCAAACCAGCCTGAGCTGGCCTAGCCGGCCCGGCCAGCTCTGCGCCTGCGCCCGCTCCCCCTCTCTTCGCGTGGCTGACAGGCAGACCCCGCCGGCCCCACCTATCATCCCCTACCCCTCTCCCCTTCCTCTGCTTTTCACCGAGCACACTCGTCGGGGGGAATTCGAGGAGAGGCCGCGCCATCGTGACCGTCTGCACACGCCACCGCCTTGGATGCCCCCGCAGATGTTCGCCACGTCCACGATCTGTGGCACCCGTTCAAACCATGGTAGCCGAGCCGCGACGTCGCTGTGCGGCCCCGCTGTGCTGACGCCACCGCCAACCGCCCGTCCTCGTCTCTTAACCAGCCGTCGGTTCGAATTGGAGGCGCCAAAGCTCCCATGCGCTCCTGCTGAGCCCAAAACCCTAGCCCTAAGCCCCTATCCACCCTACACGTGCCCCCTCTGCTCTCCCTGCTGTCCGCCGCTTGCCATGGCCAAGCCGTGCCTATAAGAACCCTACCCCCGATGCTCTAGCACCCTTAGACCACCCCGCCACCATCGGTGGTTTGCAAACCACCCACAGAGACCAAGAGAAGGGCCGAGAAGGAGGAGAAGGACGGAGGACCACAGCCAAAGCCGCTTGACATCGCCGGAGATGGGGACGACAATTGACTACGTCGACGCACTGCACCGCCTCGACCCGTCACTGCACCGCCTCGTCACTGCGCTGCTATCCTAGCCACCATGAGCCCCACAGTGAGCCGTCATCCTTCCTCTGTTCGTCAGTGCGCACCGCCGAAGGCGCTGCCATGGTTTGCCAACCTGGGAGGCCTAAAGGTCAAGCCTTTGGCCATCACCAAGCACCACACAAGCACGCGCACCTGCACAAGCCGTAGCACGATGATGCTGAGCCTCCTGGGCTTGGGAACGCCTGTGCCGGCGCACCACATCTGCCGCACCCACCATGGCCAAACCCCACCATAGTGAGCCCCATTCTGGTTGTTTTGAGCAGGTAGAGATACCACCGTCTCCATTGCAAGCTTCGCCTCGCCGAGGGATGCGCGTAGTCCTAACCCGCACTAGCAGAGCCACCCTAGAACCGCTGGTCGTGTCCATGACGCCGGCGCGGCCGTGCGCCATGCTGCTGCTGTGCCAGAGTAGTTCTCGCCATTCCCAACCACCTCGCTTGACGAGGAAGGGCCGATGGAGTCTGCCGTGATACCGCGAACCTCGCCGTGAGTTTGGTTAGCCCTGAGATCTACCCTAGCCCTATTTTTGCTAGAGCCGTGCGTCCACCGGAGCTCCGCCACGTCCGTGACTGCGGTGTGGACTCCGCCGTAGAAAGAAGTCATCGACGCCGCCTTCTTTGACGTCCCTAGGACTCGCCTAAGGACGAATCGAGTCTAGAAGCAGTCTGCCGGACCCTAATCGCGTGCGCAGTTGCGCTGCCGTGCCGCTGTTGCCATGGCTAGCCTTGCCAAGCCCCAAGGCACTGCCTTTGTTCCTTGGTAGTCCTCGCCTGAGTGCCAGCATGCCCTAGGAGGTCGTAGATGCCGCACCGAGCACCGATCGAGCCCCGGCCGTGCGACATCGTCGCTAGCGAGCCCTTCGAGCACTGCGTCGAACACTTGGAGGCCGCCGAGCACAGGAGCACCGCTCCCTTTTTCCTTCGCATGCACGCGGTGCATGGTGCACCATGTGTGTCGATCCTGCCTGCACCCGGTCCACCGTGAACCAAGTCAGTGGTCTACGGTGCACCAGTCCCCGCATCCACCGTGAACTGGCCATGTGAGCCAAGACCAGTAGGTGCCCAGCCAGGCCATGTGGCCAGCCCTGGCGCTGACACGTGTCTAGGCCAACCCGGCCTAGACCGGCCTAACTCGGTCCGTCGAGCCCAGTAAAGACCCGATCAACGTTAATCGTTGACCGTTGCCCGGTGACTGGCCCCACCTGTCAGTGACCGAAGCCACGTCGCCCAATAAGGAGTCACTACGTGTCGTTCCCCTGTCTTTCCCTCCTTTTTCTTTTTTAGAAAATAAATTAGAATTAGAAAATTCATAGGAAATCCATCTGACCTCAGAAAAATATGAAACTAGTGTCCCAATATTTCTAAAAATATGCTCTACATCATAGGCTTGTGTTTGAGTGCATTTAGATCTTTTGGATTTCTGTTGCTTCTTTGTGATCATCTATAGGAGTCACTTATCGCGACTATATATCTCGTTTGGCAGCCTCGGAGGGGCAGCATCTTGAGGAGGACTACGACTACACGGAGGAGCTCAAAGAAGCAACAGAAATCCAAAAGATCTAAATGCACTCAAACACAAGCCTATGATGTAGAGCATATTTTTAGAAATATTGGGACACTAGTTTCATATTTTTCTGAGGTCAGATGGATTTCCTATGAATTTTCTAATTCTAATTTATTTTCTAAAAAAGAAAAAGGAGGGAAAGACAGGGGAACGACACGTAGTGACTCCTTATTGGGCGACGTGGCTTCGGTCACTGACAGGTGGGGCCAGTCACCGGGCAACGGTCAACGATTAACGTTGATCGGGTCTTTACTGGGCTCGACGGACCGAGTTAGGCCGGTCTAGGCCGGGTTGGCCTAGACACGTGTCAGCGCCAGGGCTGGCCACATGGCCTGGCTGGGCACCTACTGGTCTTGGCTCACATGGCCAGTTCACGGTGGATGCGGGGACTGGTGCACCGTAGACCACTGACTTGGTTCACGGTGGACCGGGTGCAGGCAGGATCGACACACATGGTGCACCATGCACCGCGTGCATGCGAAGGAAAAAGGGAGCGGTGCTCCTGTGCTCGGCGGCCTCCAAGTGTTCGACGCAGTGCTCGAAGGGCTCGCTAGCGACGATGTCGCACGGCCGGGGCTCGATCGGTGCTCGGTGCGGCATCTACGACCTCCTAGGGCATGCTGGCACTCAGGCGAGGACTACCAAGGAACAAAGGCAGTGCCTTGGGGCTTGGCAAGGCTAGCCATGGCAACAGCGGCACGGCAGCGCAACTGCGCACGCGATTAGGGTCCGGCAGACTGCTTCTAGACTCGATTCGTCCTTAGGCGAGTCCTAGGGACGTCAAAGAAGGCGGCGTCGATGACTTCTTTCTACGGCGGAGTCCACACCGCAGTCACGGACGTGGCGGAGCTCCGGTGGACGCACGGCTCTAGCAAAAATAGGGCTAGGGTAGATCTCAGGGCTAACCAAACTCACGGCGAGGTTCGCGGTATCACGGCAGACTCCATCGGCCCTTCCTCGTCAAGCGAGGTGGTTGGGAATGGCGAGAACTACTCTGGCACAGCAGCAGCATGGCGCACGGCCGCGCCGGCGTCATGGACACGACCAGCGGTTCTAGGGTGGCTCTGCTAGTGCGGGTTAGGACTACGCGCATCCCTCGGCGAGGCGAAGCTTGCAATGGAGACGGTGGTATCTCTACCTGCTCAAAACAACCAGAATGGGGCTCACTATGGTGGGGTTTGGCCATGGTGGGTGCGGCAGATGTGGTGCGCCGGCACAGGCGTTCCCAAGCCCAGGAGGCTCAGCATCATCGTGCTACGGCTTGTGCAGGTGCGCGTGCTTGTGTGGTGCTTGGTGATGGCCAAAGGCTTGACCTTTAGGCCTCCCAGGTTGGCAAACCATGGCAGCGCCTTCGGCGGTGCGCACTGACGAACAGAGGAAGGATGACGGCTCACTGTGGGGCTCATGGTGGCTAGGATAGCAGCGCAGTGACGAGGCGGTGCAGTGACGGGTCGAGGCGGTGCAGTGCGTCGACGTAGTCAATTGTCGTCCCCATCTCCGGCGATGTCAAGCGGCTTTGGCTGTGGTCCTCCGTCCTTCTCCTCCTTCTCGGCCCTTCTCTTGGTCTCTGTGGGTGGTTTGCAAACCACCGATGGTGGCGGGGTGGTCTAAGGGTGCTAGAGCATCGGGGGTAGGGTTCTTATAGGCACGGCTTGGCCATGGCAAGCGGCGGACAGCAGGGAGAGCAGAGGGGGCACGTGTAGGGTGGATAGGGGCTTAGGGCTAGGGTTTTGGGCTCAGCAGGAGCGCATGGGAGCTTTGGCGCCTCCAATTCGAACCGACGGCTGGTTAAGAGACGAGGACGGGCGGTTGGCGGTGGCGTCAGCACAGCGGGGCCGCACAGCGACGTCGCGGCTCGGCTACCATGGTTTGAACGGGTGCCACAGATCGTGGACGTGGCGAACATCTGCGGGGGCATCCAAGGCGGTGGCGTGTGCAGACGGTCACGATGGCGCGGCCTCTCCTCGAATTCCCCCCGACGAGTGTGCTCGGTGAAAAGCAGAGGAAGGGGAGAGGGGTAGGGGATGATAGGTGGGGCCGGCGGGGTCTGCCTGTCAGCCACGCGAAGAGAGGGGGAGCGGGCGCAGGCGCAGAGCTGGGCCGGGCCGGCTAGGCCAGCTCAGGCTGGTTTGGCTTCTTCCTTTTTCTTCCTATTTTCCAACCCTTTTCTATTTCTATTTTCTATTTCCCAAACCTATTTCCTAGCTCCTATCTTGTATACATGTATTTTCATACTTGTATACCACCTTAGTGGGGTCCACTAGGTCAACACTAGGGGTTCTAGGTCAAGCCAGGGCCTAGGCCCACACAAACAAGATGTTTTAAAGGTTGATCAAATTATTATTAACAATCATGAGATTCAAAAGAAGCAACTCACATGTTGAGTTAATGCAAATGCTCACACATCTAGTTAGGGTCTACTTGCACAACTGGGGTAGCTTCCTAGCATGCTTCACTCACCATCACAAGGGTTTTGGAAAAAGTTTTTGAAAGTTAAGATTTTTGGGTTCTAGGATTTTCAGGGTTGTTACAATATGTGTGGAAGCTTAACAGTAAGGTAGAGATGCAAACTCCCATTGACGACTCCGGTATTTTTACCGAGGTATCGAGAAGCGTGGAAGCTTCCCCTAGTCCTCGTTGGAGCCCCTCGCAAGGAAGTCCTCACAAGGTCCAAGCTCCCGCTAAGGTAACTCCGTGGATAGGCTCGAGCCTTCCCCAACGCAAGTGGGTCTCCGATGTTCCTTCCAGCAAGCTCTCCCGGATGCTCCCTGCCGTCTCCACTATCAAGCTTCCGGCCAAAACGTCGCGGGCCTTGTTCCCTCCAGTACACGGTGGAGCTCAAAGATGACCAAGCTGCAGGTGCCACATTCCACCCTACACGTGCCCCCTCTGCTCTCCCTGCTGTCCGCCGCTTGCCATGGCCAAGCCGTGCCTATAAGAACCCTACCCCGATGCTCTAGCACCCTTAGACCACCCCGCCACCATCGGTGGTTTGCAAACCACCCACAGAGACCAAGAGAAGGGCCGAGAAGGAGGAGAAGGACGGAGGACCACAGCCAAAGCCGCTTGACATCGCCGGAGATGGGGACGACAATTGACTACGTCGACGCACTGCACCGCCTCGACCCGTCACTGCACCGCCTCGTCACTGCGCTGCTATCCTAGCCACCATGAGCCCCACAGTGAGCCGTCATCCTTCCTCTGTTCGTCAGTGCGCACCGCCGAAGGCGCTGCCATGGTTTGCCAACCTGGGAGGCCTAAAGGTCAAGCCTTTGGCCATCACCAAGCACCACACAAGCACGCGCACCTGCACAAGCCGTAGCACGATGATGCTGAGCCTCCTGGGCTTGGGAACGCCTGTGCCGGCGCACCACATCTGCCGCACCCACCATGGCCAAACCCCACCATAGTGAGCCCCATTCTGGTTGTTTTGAGCAGGTAGAGATACCACCGTCTCCATTGCAAGCTTCGCCTCGCCGAGGGATGCGCGTAGTCCTAACCCGCACTAGCAGAGCCACCCTAGAACCGCTGGTCGTGTCCATGACGCCGGCGCGGCCGTGCGCCATGCTGCTGCTGTGCCAGAGTAGTTCTCGCCATTCCCAACCACCTCGCTTGACGAGGAAGGGCCGATGGAGTCTGCCGTGATACCGCGAACCTCGCCGTGAGTTTGGTTAGCCCTGAGATCTACCCTAGCCCTATTTTTGCTAGAGCCGTGCGTCCACCGGAGCTCCGCCACGTCCGTGACTGCGGTGTGGACTCCGCCGTAGAAAGAAGTCATCGACGCCGCCTTCTTTGACGTCCCTAGGACTCGCCTAAGGACGAATCGAGTCTAGAAGCAGTCTGCCGGACCCTAATCGCGTGCGCAGTTGCGCTGCCGTGCCGCTGTTGCCATGGCTAGCCTTGCCAAGCCCCAAGGCACTGCCTTTGTTCCTTGGTAGTCCTCGCCTGAGTGCCAGCATGCCCTAGGAGGTCGTAGATGCCGCACCGAGCACCGATCGAGCCCCGGCCGTGCGACATCGTCGCTAGCGAGCCCTTCGAGCACTGCGTCGAACACTTGGAGGCCGCCGAGCACAGGAGCACCGCTCCCTTTTTCCTTCGCATGCACGCGGTGCATGGTGCACCATGTGTGTCGATCCTGCCTGCACCGGTCCACCGTGAACCAAGTCAGTGGTCTACGGTGCACCAGTCCCCGCATCCACCGTGAACTGGCCATGTGAGCCAAGACCAGTAGGTGCCCAGCCAGGCCATGTGGCCAGCCCTGGCGCTGACACGTGTCTAGGCCAACCCGGCCTAGACCGGCCTAACTCGGTCCGTCGAGCCCAGTAAAGACCCGATCAACGTTAATCGTTGACCGTTGCCCGGTGACTGGCCCCACCTGTCAGTGACCGAAGCCACGTCGCCCAATAAGGAGTCACTACGTGTCGTTCCCCTGTCTTTCCCTCCTTTTTCTTTTTTAGAAAATAAATTAGAATTTAGAAAATTCATAGGAAATCCATCTGACCTCAGAAAAATATGAAACTAGTGTCCCAATATTTCTAAAAATATGCTCTACATCATAGGCTTGTGTTTGAGTGCATTTAGATCTTTTGGATTTCTGTTGCTTCTTTGAGCTCCTCCGTGTAGTCGTAGTCCTCCTCAAGATGCTGCCCCTCCGAGGCTGCCAAACGAGATATATAGTCGCGATAAGTGACTCCTATAGATGATCACAAAGAAGCAACAGAAATCCAAAAGATCTAAATGCACTCAAACACAAGCCTATGATGTAGAGCATATTTTTAGAAATATTGGGACACTAGTTTCATATTTTTCTGAGGTCAGATGGATTTCCTATGAATTTTCTAATTCTAATTTATTTTCTAAAAAAGAAAAAGGAGGGAAAGACAGGGGAACGACACGTAGTGACTCCTTATTGGGCGACGTGGCTTCGGTCACTGACAGGTGGGGCCAGTCACCGGGCAACGGTCAACGATTAACGTTGATCGGGTCTTTACTGGGCTCGACGGACCGAGTTAGGCCGGTCTAGGCCGGGTTGGCCTAGACACGTGTCAGCGCCAGGGCTGGCCACATGGCCTGGCTGGGCACCTACTGGTCTTGGCTCACATGGCCAGTTCACGGTGGATGCGGGGACTGGTGCACCGTAGACCACTGACTTGGTTCACGGTGGACCGGGTGCAGGCAGGATCGACACACATGGTGCACCATGCACCGCGTGCATGCGAAGGAAAAAGGGAGCGGTGCTCCTGTGCTCGGCGGCCTCCAAGTGTTCGACGCAGTGCTCGAAGGGCTCGCTAGCGACGATGTCGCACGGCCGGGGCTCGATCGGTGCTCGGTGCGGCATCTACGACCTCCTAGGGCATGCTGGCACTCAGGCGAGGACTACCAAGGAACAAAGGCAGTGCCTTGGGGCTTGGCAAGGCTAGCCATGGCAACAGCGGCACGGCAGCGCAACTGCGCACGCGATTAGGGTCCGGCAGACTGCTTCTAGACTCGATTCGTCCTTAGGCGAGTCCTAGGGACGTCAAAGAAGGCGGCGTCGATGACTTCTTTCTACGGCGGAGTCCACACCGCAGTCACGGACGTGGCGGAGCTCCGGTGGACGCACGGCTCTAGCAAAAATAGGGCTAGGGTAGATCTCAGGGCTAACCAAACTCACGGCGAGGTTCGCGGTATCACGGCAGACTCCATCGGCCCTTCCTCGTCAAGCGAGGTGGTTGGGAATGGCGAGAACTACTCTGGCACAGCAGCAGCATGGCGCACGGCCGCGCCGGCGTCATGGACACGACCAGCGGTTCTAGGGTGGCTCTGCTAGTGCGGGTTAGGACTACGCGCATCCCTCGGCGAGGCGAAGCTTGCAATGGAGACGGTGGTATCTCTACCTGCTCAAAACAACCAGAATGGGGCTCACTATGGTGGGGTTTGGCCATGGTGGGTGCGGCAGATGTGGTGCGCCGGCACAGGCGTTCCCAAGCCCAGGAGGCTCAGCATCATCGTGCTACGGCTTGTGCAGGTGCGCGTGCTTGTGTGGTGCTTGGTGATGGCCAAAGGCTTGACCTTTAGGCCTCCCAGGTTGGCAAACCATGGCAGCGCCTTCGGCGGTGCGCACTGACGAACAGAGGAAGGATGACGGCTCACTGTGGGGCTCATGGTGGCTAGGATAGCAGCGCAGTGACGAGGCGGTGCAGTGACGGGTCGAGGCGGTGCAGTGCGTCGACGTAGTCAATTGTCGTCCCCATCTCCGGCGATGTCAAGCGGCTTTGGCTGTGGTCCTCCGTCCTTCTCCTCCTTCTCGGCCCTTCTCTTGGTCTCTGTGGGTGGTTTGCAAACCACCGATGGTGGCGGGGTGGTCTAAGGGTGCTAGAGCATCGGGGGTAGGGTTCTTATAGGCACGGCTTGGCCATGGCAAGCGGCGGACAGCAGGGAGAGCAGAGGGGGCACGTGTAGGGTGGATAGGGGCTTAGGGCTAGGGTTTTGGGCTCAGCAGGAGCGCATGGGAGCTTTGGCGCCTCCAATTCGAACCGACGGCTGGTTAAGAGACGAGGACGGGCGGTTGGCGGTGGCGTCAGCACAGCGGGGCCGCACAGCGACGTCGCGGCTCGGCTACCATGGTTTGAACGGGTGCCACAGATCGTGGACGTGGCGAACATCTGCGGGGGCATCCAAGGCGGTGGCGTGTGCAGACGGTCACGATGGCGCGGCCTCTCCTCGAATTCCCCCCGACGAGTGTGCTCGGTGAAAAGCAGAGGAAGGGGAGAGGGGTAGGGGATGATAGGTGGGGCCGGCGGGGTCTGCCTGTCAGCCACGCGAAGAGAGGGGGAGCGGGCGCAGGCGCAGAGCTGGGCCGGGCCGGCTAGGCCAGCTCAGGCTGGTTTGGCTTCTTCCTTTTTCTTCCTATTTTCCAACCCTTTTCTATTTCTATTTTCTATTTCCCAAACCTATTTCCTAGCTCCTATCTTGTATACATGTATTTTCATACTTGTATACCACCTTAGTGGGGTCCACTAGGTCAACACTAGGGGTTCTAGGTCAAGCCAGGGCCTAGGCCCACACAAACAAGATGTTTTAAAGGTTGATCAAATTATTATTAACAATCATGAGATTCAAAAGAAGCAACTCACATGTTGAGTTAATGCAAATGCTCACACATCTAGTTAGGGTCTACTTGCACAACTGGGGTAGCTTCCTAGCATGCTTCACTCACCATCACAAGGGTTTTGGAAAAAGTTTTTGAAAGTTAAGATTTTTGGGTTCTAGGATTTTCAGGGTTGTTACAATATGTGTGGAAGCTTAACAGTAAGGTAGAGATGCAAACTCCCATTGACGACTCCGGTATTTTTACCGAGGTATCGAGAAGCGTGGAAGCTTCCCCTAGTCCTCGTTGGAGCCCCTCGCAAGGAAGTCCTCACAAGGTCCAAGCTCCCGCTAAGGTAACTCCGTGGATAGGCTCGAGCCTTCCCCAACGCAAGTGGGTCTCCGATGTTCCTTCCAGCAAGCTCTCCCGGATGCTCCCTGCCGTCTCCACTATCAAGCTTCCGGCCAAAACGTCGCGGGCCTTGTTCCCTCCAGTACACGGTGGCGGCCACACCACAAATGCGGTTGGTGTGATCTTGCAAGACTACAAGCCCCGCCGACTACAACAACGGTGCGCGCAAGCACCTTCTCTCAAGAGGTATGCAAACCTCACTAGCAACTAAGCCTAAGCCTAGAGCAAGCGCATAAGCGGTGGTCTAACTAGCCTAAGCACTTCGCAAAGCACCTACACTAATCACCGAGTGTTTCACTAAGCACTATGCATGTGGAGAGCACTAGTGGAGCCTCAACTCACTTGGTATGTTTCCCAACTCCCACACACCTCATTTGGCCAGTTGCAACTCATATATATAGCATCCACTTCAAATAGAGCCATTGGAGACATGGACATCCATTTCTATGGACCGTTGGACTGGACCAAGAAGGACCGTTGGACCAATGTCTGATAGGGTCCGACGCTTTGCAGGTGACCGTTGAGCGCTAGCTGTTGCCGACCGTTGCATCGCTTGCTGCGACCGACTTGTGGGCCAGTCGTTGGACTGGTCCAATGCTCTGCTGTCATCCTAGGTCCAACGCCCATGAACCCTCTCGGGTTGTCTCTGGAACACCGTCAGACTACGCCGTGAACTAGTTCGACGCTTGTTGATTTCCTTGGTCCGACGCCCGCGCTGTCCTTCTTCGTCTGGA
The DNA here is from genome assembly GCA_030439765.1 of Tripidium arundinaceum. Lineage (NCBI taxonomy): Eukaryota > Viridiplantae > Streptophyta > Magnoliopsida > Poales > Poaceae > Tripidium > Tripidium arundinaceum. Next base: position 6,444 of record JAHUYU010002226.1, on the reverse strand, counting down.
TGAACAGTGAGCTCGTTCGGTCCGACGCTCACTCCTCCTTCGGTCCGATGCCCTGGACGCTTCTGCTGGCTAGGGTTTAGCACCCATCGGACTGGTCCGACCCAATGGGTCCGACGTCCTTCTTAGGGTCCAACGCCCTGGTAACCCTTCTCTTGACTTGTTTCTTCATGATCTTCGCGTCCAGCTTGGTTCCATCTTGTGCCTTCGACTTGTGCATGTCTTGTAGGTCATGCTTGAGGTGTTGATCATCTGGATCACACCGTTGCCTAAGTCCAAGCCACTTTTGCACCCTATTGGACTACAAAACAAACACTTGCAAATTCATTAGTCCAACTTAGTTATGTTGATCAGCAAACACCAAAATCCAAACTAAATGGGCCAATGGTCCATTTTCCTTATAGCATTACTGTTGATCGCCGAAGGACAAGGGACGCATTATCGTTGACAAGAGGATCAGTGGCATGGAGTGAGAAGAGAGAGAGAGAGAGAGAGAGAGAGAGCACTGGAAGAGGTGGATTCAAGAGAGGACCAATAGAGGAGAGTGGTGAGGGGAAAATAAAAATAAAATAAAATTCCCCTCTTCCTGTGGATTCAAGAGAGGACCAATAGAGGAGAGGGGTGAGGCTATGACATGTGGAACCCATATGTCAGGCTATGTAATAGGGAGATAACCGGGGAGATTCTGGCGTGTGTCTTGGGTGTGTGGTAAGGGTCGAGTTGACTAGACAGGATTCTACAATGAGTCTTGTGGACGAGTCTTGCCGAGAGGGTGTGACCTGAGCATCCTCTGTTTGAGGTACTTGTGGCGGGTACATGTGAGCTGAGTAGATTTCGTGGAGGAGACTCTTCGTGGGGCAAGTTGTAACACCCCTGGTGTTATGCACCTGTTTAGCAATAGTTTAAGGCTTAATAAAACCTGATAAATAAGTTTTCTTATGCTTGGTGATGAACTCTTGCATGAAATGATAAGGTACATGTTTGTTTGAATCACTTTTGTGAATAAAATCAATATGTGTGATGCCAGCCAACCTTGCTTTTGTTCTTAAACACCTCTAAATGATCCTTTGAACAAAAATTGTTTAGGGTTTGTTTTGGAAAATATGAAGAAATGCTTAAAAATGCCAAAAACCCTAGTTAACCTTTTTCTTAATAGCTTTTTGGAAGCTGAATAAATAATTATTTTGTTAATACACTCTAAAATATGTCTATATGAGAAGCTTAGTATAAGTTTTGTACTTTGTGGTAGAGTGCTTGTTTGTGCCTAGTTTAAATGTTTGATGTGTTAGTTAGTGCTCCCAAGTTTGAATGAAATGTTGTTTCCTAGAGACTTAAAAAGTTTGTGTTTTTGCTGACACTACTAAATTTTGGCCTTAATTACCCACTAATCCGCTACCTTAATGACCATGATCCTTGAACAAGTCTTGTAGATTAGCCGAGGGGAAGATCTTTTGCTACAGTGTTGAAATCAGAATCTTTTTGGAATATGCCGATCTGGGGGCTCAAAGGCAGGCACACGGCTCTGCTGTGCCCATGCCTGGCCCCCTGTGCTCTGCCTGCCCACATCATGCACAGGGTGCGCCCATGGCCGCCCACGCCCTGTCGCTCCCTGCCCATGCCGCTGTGTCCACCACGCCTCTCGCCCTCGCACTTAAGTGGCACCGAGCTGCTGCTCTCACCCCTGCTCGCTCTCCCTCTTGCTCTTCCTTGCTCTCGGTCCCGGGCACGACGTCGCCATGGCCACGGACCCGAGCTCCCTCGGCCACCGTCGTTCCCGCCGGGTCTGCCTCTCCATCCTCTGTCCCATGCTCGCGCCCGCCGCGACTAATGCCTCCTGGAGCCGCCGTCGCAGCCATCCAGCTCACCGCGCCACAGCTGCCGCCGGGAGCTGACGCCGCCCCCATCACCGCGTGTGCTCACGGCAGGGGCCCCTGGGGCCACCTCCGGCGGGGCCGCCACCACCCGAGGGTGCGGCAAGGCGCTGCAGCCCCCACCGCGCCGCTGGCGATCCCCCAGCCAGGCTGGATCGACGCCGGCTGGCCGGTTCCTTCGCCGTGCTCTGTTCTGGTGCTAGAGAAGGAAGGAGAAGAGGGGTTTCGGAAAGTTCGAGGGTGCTAGGTGCAAAGTCCACGACTCAGGTGAATAGTGCTACATAGATGTATGGATGGAGAATAAGTTATAGAAAAGTGCAGGGGCTTCCTTGCAAAGTGCCACAGCCGGCCTAGGCTCCCTACAAGCTGGGCAGCCACCCGCTGCCGTCGCCATGGGCCCTCGCCTTCCTCCACTTGGGCCGCTGGCCTGCGCGCTCCCCCACCTGGGCCTATTGCCACGCCCTGCCTGGGCCTTGCCCTTGCGGCGCCCGCACCTGGGCCGCACGCGCGCGCGCCCCGCCGGATGGGCCTGTCGCCAGGCGGGGCCTGGCCGTGGTGGGGAGGGAGTTTAGTTTTTATTTTCTTTTTGGTGAAGAACTTCAAAAATTCCCCAAAAAGTGTAGAAAAGTCATAAAAATACCAAACTTGTTTTGTTGAGTTTCTTATTACTAGATCTATGCAGTAGGTTTATAATATCATATGCTTTAGTACATTGTTTTGTTGTAGCTATAGATCTATTCTTTTTGGGTAATTAACTCTTGATTAATTTGTAGTAATTAGTTTGTTGTTCCAAATGTTATGGTTCTCATGCAATGACTATGTTTGGTTGAGAGGTACCTCCAATAATTTTTGTAGCTCCATAATAGGTGTTTTGGAATAATGCTTTTAATTCAACATTGTATGTGAGTAAACTTTAAATATAATAGATGTTTAGATTAGGGTTAATATATGTTTTCTATGTTACTTATTTTACATGCTTGACTAAGTAAAGTGTTGCTTGGCTCTGTTTAGTAGATGGTGTATGTTTAACATGATGCTTTGTCCTGCACATAGTTGTTTAACATGATGAGGTTTGCGTTTTGTTTGTTTAAAATGCAAAGATGGTTGTTTTGATAACATGTCTTTTGTTGCTAGTAACCACCAACACTTATGTCACACTTTAACTTGTTTGTGAAGTCAATAATGAACTCGCAAGTAAGTCCCGATGAGAGAGGATGAGAGTCGAACCTAGAACGATTAATACCATTAGTTCGCCCTACGACAAGTTGCTTGTCCTTTCATGTCTTGTAATATCCTTGTTATGCTTGTTTCGCTTTAGCATGCATTGCATGTTGCATATCATTTAGGAACGATGGTGGATCGATGGGTCAACAGAAGGAATTTGGCGTCAAGCGGGAAGATGGTGTAATGGTGACCAGTCCTGAAGATGATGGTTGATCATGTCCTGAAGATGAAGCAATACTAACTTAGTAGAGTACAAGTTACCCAGGCAAGCCCCGGTGCATAACCCCTATTATTTTAAGCACTTATTACTATGTTGTTTATGCATTAAGTTGCAGGAGTTGCTTGAAATCCACATGCATAGATATTCTATCCTATGAGTCCTACTAGTACGACAGGAATCGTGTAGTATGCCATGATATAGGGCATACAGTAGAAGTCGAGTGATGGATGGTCACTCGCGAGAAATAGGTGATGGCTATACTGTTACTGTTATCACATAGTTTTGAAGATGGATAATAATTGGAGACCGGGCGGGAAGTGCGAAAATGGATTTCTGAAGGGTTGGTGGGTGCCGCAGGGCTGGGCTCTGGGCTCCCGTTTTCCTGTCTGTGTCGATTAAGGATCGTTCGTTAGTGGTGCTGTGGCAAGTTCTAGGTACCGAACACATAACAAGGGCCTGAGTTATAGTTGACCGTGAAGCTAAGTACTATCTTACAACTAAGGTGCGCAAAACGTTCACCAAAGTGTTTCTCTGGCCATTCTAGCGGCTGTTTTTGGGACGGGGAATGTCCATGGTAAAACTTATGTGGGGGAAACCCGTCGCCGGTTTGCTGGGCAGGCCTCATAGGGTGGGTTCCCCATGTTGGTCAGGTCATTTTGGGCTTTGGTTGTACGATAGGAACGACAGCCTTGTACTTGCTCTTTCAAGAAGTACAGGCATGTGTTTGGGATTGCCCAGCTAGATGTATATTGATTGCAATCGCCGCCCTCCTCAAATATGGATAGCACTTGTCGCACTACTACTATCGTAGTTAATGCAACTGGAACATGGAGTTGATGAGAAGGCTACTACCGGATCATGAAATATATTCTGATTTGCTTACCACATGCTTGAAAGTAGTACAGGCGCTTACCTAGAATGGTTAAGTAATGAACATGATGTGACCGCTAAAACTTTGAATATAAGGATTCACTATTAGTAATTCTTCTCTACAAAAACAACTATGTGCAGGACAAAGCATCATGTTAAACATACACCATCTACTAAACAGAGCCAAGCAACACTTTACTTAGTCAAGCATGTAAAATAAGTAACATAGAAAACATATATTAACCCTAATCTAAACATCTATTATATTTAAAGTTTACTCACATACAATGTTGAATTAAAAGCATTATTCCAAAACACCTATTATGGAGCTACAAAAATTATTGGAGGTACCTCTCAACCAAACATAGTCATTGCATGAGAACCATAACATTTGGAACAACAAACTAATTACTACAAATTAATCAAGAGTTAATTACCCAAAAAGAATAGATCTATAGCTACAACAAAACAATGTACTAAAGCATATGATATTATAAACCTACTGCATAGATCTAGTAATAAGAAACTCAACAAAACAAGTTTGGTATTTTTATGACTTTTCTACACTTTTTGGGGAATTTTTGAAGTTCTTCACCAAAAAGAAAATAAAAACTAAACTCCCTCCCCACCACGGCCAGGCCCCGCCTGGCGACAGGCCCATCCGGCGGGGCGCGCGCGCGTGCGGCCCAGGTGCGGGCGCCGCAAGGGCAAGGCCCAGGCAGGGCGTGGCAATAGGCCCAGGTGGGGGAGCGCGCAGGCCAGCGGCCCAAGTGGAGGAAGGCGAGGGCCCATGGCGACGGCAGCGGGTGGCTGCCCAGCTTGTAGGGAGCCTAGGCCGGCTGTGGCACTTTGCAAGGAAGCCCCTGCACTTTTCTATAACTTATTCTCCATCCATACATCTATGTAGCACTATTCACCTGAGTCGTGGACTTTGCACCTAGCACCCTCGAACTTTCCGAAACCCCTCTTCTCCTTCCTTCTCTAGCACCAGAACAGAGCACGGCGAAGGAACCGGCCAGCCGGCGTCGATCCAGCCTGGCTGGGGGATCGCCAGCGGCGCGGTGGGGGCTGCAGCGCCTTGCCGCACCCTCGGGTGGTGGCGGCCCCGCCGGAGGTGGCCCCAGGGGCCCCTGCCGTGAGCACACGCGGTGATGGGGGCGGCGTCAGCTCCCGGCGGCAGCTGTGGCGCGGTGAGCTGGATGGCTGCGACGGCGGCTCCAGGAGGCATTAGTCGCGGCGGGCGCGAGCATGGGACAGAGGATGGAGAGGCAGACCCGGCGGGAACGACGGTGGCCGAGGGAGCTCGGGTCCGTGGCCATGGCGACGTCGTGCCCGGGACCGAGAGCAAGGAAGAGCAAGAGGGAGAGCGAGCAGGGGTGAGAGCAGCAGCTCGGTGCCACTTAAGTGCGAGGGCGAGAGGCGTGGTGGACACAGCGGCATGGGCAGGGAGCGACAGGGCGTGGGCGGCCATGGGCGCACCCTGTGCATGATGTGGGCAGGCAGAGCACAGGGGGCCAGGCATGGGCACAGCAGAGCCGTGTGCCTGCCTTTGAGCCCCCAGATCGGCATATTCCAAAAAGATTCTGATTTCAACACTGTAGCAAAAGATCTTCCCCTCGGCTAATCTACAAGACTTGTTCAAGGATCATGGTCATTAAGGTAGCGGATTAGTGGGTAATTAAGGCCAAAATTTAGTAGTGTCAGCAAAAACACAAACTTTTTAAGTCTCTAGGAAACAACATTTCATTCAAACTTGGGAGCACTAACTAACACATCAAACATTTAAACTAGGCACAAACAAGCACTCTACCACAAAGTACAAAACTTATACTAAGCTTCTCATATAGACATATTTTAGAGTGTATTAACAAAATAATTATTTATTCAGCTTCCAAAAAGCTATTAAGAAAAAGGTTAACTAGGGTTTTTGGCATTTTTAAGCATTTCTTCATATTTTCCAAAACAAACCCTAAACAATTTTTGTTCAAAGGATCATTTAGAGGTGTTTAAGAACAAAAGCAAGGTTGGCTGGCATCACACATATTGATTTTATTCACAAAAGTGATTCAAACAAACATGTACCTTATCATTTCATGCAAGAGTTCATCACCAAGCATAAGAAAACTTATTTATCAGGTTTTATTAAGCCTTAAACTATTGCTAAACAGGTGCATAACACCAGGGGTGTTACAACTTGCCCCACGAAGAGTCTCCTCCACGAAATCTACTCAGCTCACATGTACCCGCCACAAGTACCTCAAA
>JAHUYU010003404.1:0-13764 GCA_030439765.1 Tripidium arundinaceum | reverse complement strand
GCTAATGATTAATGAAGACATCTCCTTGACCTTGAAAGGAAACTGTTTATCCAGGGTTTGTCTTGCAGATTAAGTGAGCATTGTTCTCTCCTAGGCCTACCACATCCACAAGTGGATGCAGCAGATACAACGAGATATCCAAGGGGATGTGGTGCAACAATTTTAGCATGGATGGGGGTGTCAAATACAATAGAGATGAATTAATGCATATATGCGTCCCTATCATGCCCACGAAAGAGTCCACCCCAATTTTTCCAAAAAAAAAAGAGTCTACCCTGGATGCTACTGACGGTATGTATTTGTTTTTGAAAAGAGTCGTAGGAAAATTCGTTCCTTTACCCGGAAATCATCCGGTCCGAACGACCAGACTTGAAGCTCGCGCCGAATAGTCGACGGCCACCTATTTGTACGGCATCTTGGGCTGCGCTTGGGCTGCTTTTTTATTTTTTCTTGGGCCCAATAGGAACATGCAGTGTTTGTTTCTCGGTCACGTACGCGGAAAGTGTCCAGTTGGACACATGCGGAACACGCAGCCCACAGCAAGCACGTGCGCAGGAGCCATGAAGGTGGTCGTTGTTTAGTTCTTTTTTACTTTCAGAACTTGGTTTGTAATAACTGAACTCCGATGTGTTGTAAGCTTCTTCGGAGCTACTTGTGAAATGTAACGTGTGATCTGTTATGTTGAATACGTGCGATCTGGGTTGTAATCAAGTTGGTTTGAAATCCCTCGTGATTTCGATTGACTACCGGGATTATATGGGCTCAAGTTCAAAAATTTGAGCGTCTCGGCGCTTGTTTTTGTACTTGTGCTCTTATAATTTGGACGGTTCTGTTACAGCCCTCATGGAGGAAGCCCATGGTGGGGACTAAAGCGACGGCCTTTCCCTCCGCGCGGCGGCGACGCGACCATGCACACATCGTCGCCTTGTCACGGATCACCTCCGGCTCATGTACCGCCGCCGCCGCCATGAGTCAAAATGGAATCAAACGCACAGACTTAGAACAAATCAGAACCGAGAAGATAGAATAGAATGGGGGGGAAGACGAAATTCGTTAACCATAAATGGGAGTGGGATGCGGATGCGGCAACACTGCAGTAGATAAAGAAGACGGCGGTGACTCATGAGAAAATGGGACCAAGGCCAGCCGCCCAATGGGAGGGAAAGGAGGGGCATGATGAGGTCCAACCGTTCACACCCATCATGGCGCCGGGATTTTTTTTTCCGCAACACGCGCAACCGTTTTGACCTGCTTCTTTCTTTTGTGGGCCTAAACACATTGGACCGTTTCTTTAGTAGTAGAGTGATGCAAAGTTGTTATTGACAGATTCTTTTTTCTCGAGTGGTGAGCTTGCATGGCTGGCGATATGATGTCAAAGTTTTCTACAAACTAAAAAAAGTCGTAGCTGCTAAACCAAGTATCAAAATTAAAATCCGATTGCATCATCGTATTCTTTGCAATAAACTCTTTAAAACAAGATCTCACATGGATATATTTAGATAAAATTTTATTGACGAACATTTATCTCATGAAGATAGAACAATTCTTTTTATTGAGTACAACGATGTTTTAGGTCCATAATAAAATGTTCTGTCATCATAAAACAAATGTTCTAAGTTAAGGAGAATAATATTTCAAAATTAGGTTAAAAATAATATACGTTCATGTGAATGGTATTATAATATCTGTAAAAATAGAGAAAAAATGAATGAGAAAATCTACGAAATATATAGAAATAGATAAGTGACATCACATATAAAAAATAGAAAAAAATAATAAAACATAGAACAAGGCATAAGGGAAAACAAAAATAATGAAAAGGAAAAAAATCCATGTAAAAAAAGAGAAACAAAGAGAACAACATGCCAATACTACTTGAACCACAAAAATATGCCACGTGACATTTCATAGAATATAGAAAAAAGCTACGAAGAGATAAAACAAAATAAAAATATAAAAAAGATAGTAATCAAAGTAATAGAGGAAATAAAGAAAAACAATTTAAAATACATCAAAGAAACATCACATGGATACTAGTTGAACAACCTAAAATATATATACCATAGAATATTTTACGAATACTATGTGAATACTTAAAGATAATCAAGGAATATCCCATTTATATAATGTGAATATTTTAAAATACATCATAGAACATCGCTGATATACTACGTGAACATCACAAAAATACATCATAGAACATCACTATATACCACGTGAATATCACAAAATACATTATACAACATCACATGTATATTATGTGAACATCACAGAACACATCACAGAACATAACATGTATACTACGTGAATATCACAAAATATATCATAGAACATCATATGTATACTACATGAACATCACAGAATATATCATAGAACATCACATGTATACTACGTGAACATCACAAAATATATTATAAAACATCACATGTATACTACGCGAACACCACATGTATCTGAGATAATATAGAAAATAAAAAATAAAAATAAAAACAAGAAAAGAAAGTAAAAAAGAACTAAACAACGACCACCTTCATGGCTCCTGCGCACGTGCTTGCTGTGGGCTGCGTGTTCCGCATGTGTCCAACTGGACACTTTCCGCGTACGTGACCGAGAAACAAACACTGCATGTTCCTATTGGGCCCAAGAAAAAATAAAAAAGCAGCCCAAGCGCAGCCCAAGATGCCGTACAAATAGGTGGCCGTCGACTATTCGGCGCGAGCTTCAAGTCTGGTCGTTCGGACCGGATGATTTCCGGGTAAAGGAACGAATTTTCCTACGACTCTTTTCAAAAACAAATACATACCGTCAGTAGCATCCAGGGTAGACTCTTTTTTTTTTGGAAAAATTGGGGTGGACTCTTTCGTGGGCATGATAGGGACGCATATATGCATTAATTCATCTCTATTGTATTTGACACCCCCATCCATGCTAAAATTGTTGCACCACATCCCCTTGGATATCTCGTTGTATCTGCTGCATCCACTTGTGGATGTGGTAGGCCTAGGAGAGAACAATGCTCACTTAATCTGCAAGACAAACCCTGGATAAACAGTTTCCTTTCAAGGTCAAGGAGATGTCTTCATTAATCATTACTGTATGTCAAAGTAGGACAAGCAATGCTGCTCTACTAAGAAGATGCTCAGCACTATTACAATTCCGTAAGGGGGGACAGTATTTGAAGAATTGAATTTCTTGCCGAGCCCTTTGATATCCAAAAGGAATTTCCACCCGATTCTTCCACATATCAACAATGAGTACAGATCATGATACTCAGGTATCGCACCACTGGCCCGTTGTGGTCACTATGATTGGTAAATGGTTGCATCAGTTTCGGCTGATCCATAAACTTTTTAGAACCTCGGAGATCTTCGGGTTCGAAAAGTATTTAGCCCAAAAAGAAACCATGTTTACCCTTTTGCGACAAGGAAACATCTCTTTTGCACTTTGCCAGCAAGCCTAGGCAACCGAGGTCACCGGGCGGTGGATCTTCCAGTGGATCAGGCAAGAGAGTCAGGTTGCCATAATCCCATGCATGATGAATCCTTCATATGAGGAACAACTGCGTCATCCAGCATCTCATATATTTCAGCACATTGTGGATGCTCTTGATCCCTTGAGTAGAACATATGATTCCTCATGTTCACCTCAATCTGACTAAAACCAGGCGTCCTCTTTGCCTTGCTGCCCCTCATGACCTTCCACACCTTTGCCGTTTCATCCCACATTCCATGTGATGCAAATACATTGGCCAGGAGCCTGTAGCCTCCGGAACCAGAGGGGTCAAATCTGACAAGATCCTCATCCACTTCTCTTGCTACCTCTACCTCATTATGCATCACACAGGCTCCCAGGAGCGTCACAAGAATGGCCTCATCCCGCATACCCTGCTGCATACCATCCACAAGTTCCTTGGCTTCCCTTACATACCCTGCTCGACCTAGAAGGTCCACAAGGCAAGAGTAGTGCTCAATGGTTGGTTCTACTCCGTAAACATGGTAAATGGATTTGAACATCTTGCGACCTTTCTCAACCAACCCAGCATGCCTACAAGCAGACAGCACAGCAGTGAAGGTAGTCGAACTGGGTTTATACCCATGTCTCAGCATCTGAGCAAAGCCCTGCAAGGCATGGTAACCACAGCCATGGTTCGCAAAAGCTTGCACTATCGACGTCCATGTTATGGCATCCTTCTCTTCCAATCTTTGGAAGGCAAACCAGGAAGACATCAGATCTCCACTTCTTGAATACATTGTGAGCAGAGCATTTCCTAAGGAAGTTTCTGACAGGAATCCAAGCGTAATAACCAACCCGTGAATTTGCTTAACTTCAACTGTGCTCTCAGATATAACCAGGATACTAATTAATGTTCTGATGTTAGGAGATACTTCTGAGCAGCGCATAAGAAGAAACATGTTTAAGGCTTCATGCTTACGCTCGTTCTTAGAATATGCCTCGATGATGGTACTCCAGGTGACCAGGTCTTTTGCAAGCATTGAATCGAACAATCTCTGCGCCTCATTCAGCTGGCCATTGTTGGCATAAACGGTGATCATCGCATTGCATGCCGCAGTATCCTTCGCTGGCATCCGATCAAAGAACTCTCTTGCCCTGGAAGCAAGACCATTCTTTGCCAAGCCAGTGACCATTGTAGTCCAAGAAACCACATTCCTGTGTCTGTGTGGCATCCTCTCAAACAACTGAACTACTTCAGCCACTTTCCCAATGCTGAGAAAACCAGAAATCATGGCATTCCAGGAATACGAGTTCCTCTGGGGCATCATATCAAACAATTCCCACGCCTGCTGAATCTGACCACTGTCAACATAGGCCTTAACCATGGCCGTCCAAGCGACCACATTCCTCTGAGGCATCCGATCAAACATCTCCCTCGCTTCCCTGAGCATCCCGTTGCTCGTGTACCCCTGCACCACCGTCGTCCACGAATAGTCATTCCGATCAGGCATGACGTCAAACAACTCCCGCGCCTCGCGAACGCGGCCGGCGCGGAAGTACCCGGAGACCATGGAGGTCCAAGTGACGACGTTCTTCACCGGCATCCCGTCGAACAGCTCGCGCGCGCGGTCGACGCGCCCGGCCTTGGCGTACCCGCCGAGCATGACGGTGTCCAGATAGAGCCCCCGAACAGCCGCGGGCGCCGCGCGGAAGAGCGCCTCCGCGCGCGGCAGGTCGCACTCCCTGAGTCGGCGGGCGACCATGGCGGCGTAGGCGCCGGCGGCGGCGTCCCGGACCGGCGTCTCGTCGTCATCGAGCACGGCACGTGGAGCCGCGGCGCTGTGCTGCGGCCTGGGGTCCTGGCTGGTCGTCGAGCAAACGTCGTCGTGGGAGGCGAGCTTCCGCGGCGGGGTAGCGGGCTCCGCGACGGTGCCGTGGAAGCGGAGAGCTGCGGTGCCGGTGGCGTCGCGCGTCCGCCGCGCGAGGCCGAGGGTGTGAGTGCCGTTGCTGGTGTAACGGATGTCTCCACGGACGCGTCGCCGCGGAGGCGGACGGGACCTGGGGACGGTGCTGTGGCGGCGGAGCTGCGAACACTGGACGAGGAGAGGGAGGACGCGCCGGTGCCGGCGAAGCATCGGGAGGAGGATGACGCCGAATGGCGCGGTGGCGCGGAATTTGTCGACTGGGCCCTCGGATTATTCAGATATATAGCCCCTATCTCAATTGATTATGTGCGGAATTTTGGGACGATTCTGAATCGTCCGATTGATTATGTGCGGCTCACAGTGGCGTGGAGCATTTTGCACATGCTCGCTCTTTCGACCATATTCAAGTTCACTAAATCAAAGCACACAGAATCACACGTGCGGATCCAAGGACATTGAGCGTGCACATGTACCTCTGATATCTTTGAAAGGGATACATGTATACATTTGTAATTAGATCAGATCTGAATATAAATGACGACAGGGTTCGGGTGCTCGGTCTCGCACAGCATAAAGTGAGGAGAAGGGTGAGCATACCTGTTGGGTGCTCGTCGCCGACGAAGGGTCTGACGAAGACCTGAGCACCTAGCGTGCGGCGACGGCACCTTCTTCTTCTCAGTGCTCCGTCCTAGGAGCAGGGAATGTCGGGCGCGGATCGGGGATGGGCGAGGCGCCGGCACAGGTCGGGGATGGCCTTGCGACGGCGGCGCAGCAGCACGGGCACGGCGAGGTCGGCGACGTGTGGCGGCGCGGATAGGCGCCCCGGCCCAATCTCCCGCGGCGAGGACGACGGTGCGGTGCGCTCCTTGTAAGGAGGAGATAGGGTTAGGGTTTGTCGCTAGCGCCCCGACCCAATTTCTCGCGGTGAGGGCGACGGTGCGAGCGAGGACAATGGAGCGGGCGACAGCACGGACCCAACGAGCGCGAGGGCAGAGTGAGGATGGAGAGGAGATGGATCCCGGCGAGGGCGGCAGCGCGGTCGTCGTGGATCCCAGCGGCGCGGCCTTCGTGGGCGCGACCGCTGTGGACATAGCGGCTGCGGCGCGTGCACGGCGGCGTAGTGCCGGGCGCGCGGGCAGGCGGCCGGGCGAGCGTGCCGGAGACACAATCGCTGGGCGCCAGGGCGATGACGGCGAGGACCGCCCGCGACGGTGATGACGGGGGCGGTTGATGAGGACGACGCGCGTGGAGAGAAACTGTCTGCGAATGAATCGCAGGGGAGCGACGCGGATGGCGGTTTCCTTTTCTAAAGCGCGGTGAAAGCAGGCGGGGGTCGCAGGGATGGTGATTTCCTTTTCTATCGAGCGGGGAAAGCGGGCGAGGATCGCAGGGGTTAGACCGACGAGGTGAGGTGATTTTTTTTTTGTCGCACGAAACCGGTGTCTCATCTTTAGCTTTTTTTTTTTTTGTGAGAGATGAGAGATTTTGCGATCGGTGCACCACCAGGACGCCGCCGCCGAATCCAATCCAATTGGGGGAGGGCGTGTAGGAAGGTAAAGTTCTAGGGGCTATTCGCAAAATGCTCCACGCCACTGTGAGCCGCACATAATCAATCGGACGATTCAGAATCGTCCCAAAATTCCGCACATAATCAATTGAGATAGGGGCTATATATCTGAATAATCCGAGGGCCCAGTCGACAAATTCCGCGCCACCGCGCCATTCGGCGTCATCCTCCTCCCGATGCTTCGCCGGCACCGGCGCGTCCTCCCTCTCCTCGTCCAGTGTTCGCAGCTCCGCCGCCACAGCACCGTCCCCAGGTCCCGTCCGCCTCCGCGGCGACGCGTCCGTGGAGACATCCGTTACACCAGCAACGGCACTCACACCCTCGGCCTCGCGCGGCGGACGCGCGACGCCACCGGCACCGCAGCTCTCCGCTTCCACGGCACCGTCGCGGAGCCCGCTACCCCGCCGCGGAAGCTCGCCTCCCACGACGACGTTTGCTCGACGACCAGCCAGGACCCCAGGCCGCAGCACAGCGCCGCGGCTCCACGTGCCGTGCTCGATGACGACGAGACGCCGGTCCGGGACGCCGCCGCCGGCGCCTACGCCGCCATGGTCGCCCGCCGACTCAGGGAGTGCGACCTGCCGCGCGCGGAGGCGCTCTTCCGCGCGGCGCCCGCGGCTGTTCGGGGGCTCTATCTGGACACCGTCATGCTCGGCGGGTACGCCAAGGCCGGGCGCGTCGACCGCGCGCGCGAGCTGTTCGACGGGATGCCGGTGAAGAACGTCGTCACTTGGACCTCCATGGTCTCCGGGTACTTCCGCGCCGGCCGCGTTCGCGAGGCGCGGGAGTTGTTTGACGTCATGCCTGATCGGAATGACTATTCGTGGACGACGGTGGTGCAGGGGTACACGAGCAACGGGATGCTCAGGGAAGCGAGGGAGATGTTTGATCGGATGCCTCAGAGGAATGTGGTCGCTTGGACGGCCATGGTTAAGGCCTATGTTGACAGTGGTCAGATTCAGCAGGCGTGGGAATTGTTTGATATGATGCCCCAGAGGAACTCGTATTCCTGGAATGCCATGATTTCTGGTTTTCTCAGCATTGGGAAAGTGGCTGAAGTAGTTCAGTTGTTTGAGAGGATGCCACACAGACACAGGAATGTGGTTTCTTGGACTACAATGGTCACTGGCTTGGCAAAGAATGGTCTTGCTTCCAGGGCAAGAGAGTTCTTTGATCGGATGCCAGCGAAGGATACTGCGGCATGCAATGCGATGATCACCGTTTATGCCAACAATGGCCAGCTGAATGAGGCGCAGAGATTGTTCGATTCAATGCTTGCAAAAGACCTGGTCACCTGGAGTACCATCATCGAGGCATATTCTAAGAACGAGCGTAAGCATGAAGCCTTAAACATGTTTCTTCTTATGCGCTGCTCAGAAGTATCTCCTAACATCAGAACATTAATTAGTATCCTGGTTATATCTGAGAGCACAGTTGAAGTTAAGCAAATTCACGGGTTGGTTATTACGCTTGGATTCCTGTCAGAAACTTCCTTAGGAAATGCTCTGCTCACAATGTATTCAAGAAGTGGAGATCTGATGTCTTCCTGGTTTGCCTTCCAAAGATTGGAAGAGAAGGATGCCATAACATGGACGTCGATAGTGCAAGCTTTTGCGAACCATGGCTGTGGTTACCATGCCTTGCAGGGCTTTGCTCAGATGCTGAGACATGGGTATAAACCCAGTTCGACTACCTTCACTGCTGTGCTGTCTGCTTGTAGGCATGCTGGGTTGGTTGAGAAAGGTCGCAAGATGTTCAAATCCATTTACCATGTTTACGGAGTAGAACCAACCATTGAGCACTACTCTTGCCTTGTGGACCTTCTAGGTCGAGCAGGGTATGTAAGGGAAGCCAAGGAACTTGTGGATGGTATGCAGCAGGGTATGCGGGATGAGGCCATTCTTGTGACGCTCCTGGGAGCCTGTGTGATGCATAATGAGGTAGAGGTAGCAAGAGAAGTGGATGAGGATCTTGTCAGATTTGACCCCTCTGGTTCCGGAGGCTACAGGCTCCTGGCCAATGTATTTGCATCACATGGAATGTGGGATGAAACGGCAAAGGTGTGGAAGGTCATGAGGGGCAGCAAGGCAAAGAGGACGCCTGGTTTTAGTCAGATTGAGGTGAACATGAGGAATCATATGTTCTACTCAAGGGATCAAGAGCATCCACAATGTGCTGAAATATATGAGATGCTGGATGACGCAGTTGTTCCTCATATGAAGGATTCATCATGCATGGGATTATGGCAACCTGACTCTCTTGCCTGATCCACTGGAAGATCCACCGCCCGGTGACCTCGGTTGCCTAGGCTTGCTGGCAAAGTGCAAAAGAGATGTTTCCTTGTCGCAAAAGGGTAAACATGGTTTCTTTTTGGGCTAAATACTTTTCGAACCCGAAGATCTCCGAGGTTCTAAAAAGTTTATGGATCAGCCGAAACTGATGCAACCATTTACCAATCATAGTGACCACAACGGGCCAGTGGTGCGATACCTGAGTATCATGATCTGTACTCATTGTTGATATGTGGAAGAATCGGGTGGAAATTCCTTTTGGATATCAAAGGGCTCGGCAAGAAATTCAATTCTTCAAATACTGTCCCCCCTTACGGAATTGTAATAGTGCTGAGCATCTTCTTAGTAGAGCAGCATTGCTTGTCCTACTTTGACATACAGTAATGATTAATGAAGACATCTCCTTGACCTTGAAAGGAAACTGTTTATCCAGGGTTTGTCTTGCAGATTAAGTGAGCATTGTTCTCTCCTAGGCCTACCACATCCACAAGTGGATGCAGCAGATACAACGAGATATCCAAGGGGATGTGGTGCAACAATTTTAGCATGGATGGGGGTGTCAAATACAATAGAGATGAATTAATGCATATATGCGTCCCTATCATGCCCACGAAAGAGTCCACCCCAATTTTTCCAAAAAAAAAAGAGTCTACCCTGGATGCTACTGACGGTATGTATTTGTTTTTGAAAAGAGTCGTAGGAAAATTCGTTCCTTTACCCGGAAATCATCCGGTCCGAACGACCAGACTTGAAGCTCGCGCCGAATAGTCGACGGCCACCTATTTGTACGGCATCTTGGGCTGCGCTTGGGCTGCTTTTTTATTTTTTCTTGGGCCCAATAGGAACATGCAGTGTTTGTTTCTCGGTCACGTACGCGGAAAGTGTCCAGTTGGACACATGCGGAACACGCAGCCCACAGCAAGCACGTGCGCAGGAGCCATGAAGGTGGTCGTTGTTTAGTTCTTTTTTACTTTCTTTTCTTGTTTTGTTTTTTGTTTTTTTTGTTTTCTATGTCTTCTTATTCTTCTCATTTGTTTTTATATTTTTATCTTTCATTTATTTCTTTTTACTTTAGTATAATTAATTATTTTCTTTATTTTTCTCTTTCTATTCCTTTTTCGTTTTCCTTTCCTTCTTTGTTTTCTTATGTTTCTTTCTTTTAATTTTCTATATGACATTTTTTATTTTTAAGGTTTTTTTTTTCATTTCATATGTTATACCATATACATGTTATGTTCGTGTAACATACATGTAATTTTTTAATTTTATTTTTCTTTATTATTTAAATTATTCATTTATTTTATTCTTCTATATATTTATCATTAGTTATTCATGTTTTATGTGCATTTTTTATTCTTTGTTATTTTTCTCTAATTAATTATATTAATATTTTTATTTTTATTTTTTATTTTCTATATTATCTCAGATACATGTGGTGTTCGCGTAGTATACATGTGATGTTTTATAATATATTTTGTGATGTTCACGTAGTATACATGTGATGTTCTATGATATATTCTGTGATGTTCATGTAGTATACATATGATGTTCTATGATATATTTTGTGATATTCACGTAGTATACATGTTATGTTCTGTGATGTGTTCTGTGATGTTCACATAATATACATGTGATGTTGTATAATGTATTTTGTGATATTCACGTGGTATATAGTGATGTTCTATGATGTATTTTTGTGATGTTCACGTAGTATATCAGCGATGTTCTATGATGTATTTTAAAATATTCACATTATATAAATGGGATATTCCTTGATTATCTTTAAGTATTCACATAGTATTCGTAAAATATTCTATGGTATATATATTTTAGGTTGTTCAACTAGTATCCATGTGAATGGTATTATAATATCTGTAAAAATAGAGAAAAAATGAATGAGAAAATCTACGAAATATATAGAAATAGATAAGTGACATCACATATAAAAAATAGAAAAAAATAATAAAACATAGAACAAGGCATAAGGGAAAACAAAAATAATGAAAAGGAAAAAAATCCATGTAAAAAAAAGAGAAACAAAGAGAACAACATGCCAATACTACTTGAACCACAAAAATATGCCACGTGACATTTCATAGAATATAGAAAAAAGCTACGAAGAGATAAAACAAAATAAAAATATAAAAAAGATAGTAATCAAAGTAATAGAGGAAATAAAGAAAAACAATTTAAAATACATCAAAGAAACATCACATGGATACTAGTTGAACAACCTAAAATATATATACCATAGAATATTTTACGAATACTATGTGAATACTTAAAGATAATCAAGGAATATCCCATTTATATAATGTGAATATTTTAAAATACATCATAGAACATCGCTGATATACTACGTGAACATCACAAAAATACATCATAGAACATCACTATATACCACGTGAATATCACAAAATACATTATACAACATCACATGTATATTATGTGAACATCACAGAACACATCACAGAACATAACATGTATACTACGTGAATATCACAAAATATATCATAGAACATCATATGTATACTACATGAACATCACAGAATATATCATAGAACATCACATGTATACTACGTGAACATCACAAAATATATTATAAAACATCACATGTATACTACGCGAACACCACATGTATCTGAGATAATATAGAAAATAAAAAATAAAAATAAAAATATTAATATAATTAATTAGAGAAAAATAACAAAGAATAAAAAATGCACATAAAACATGAATAACTAATGATAAATATATAGAAGAATAAAATAAATGAATAATTTAAATAATAAAGAAAAATAAAATTAAAAAATTACATGTATGTTACACGAACATAACATGTATATGGTATAACATATGAAATGAAAAAAAAAACCTTAAAAATAAAAAATGTCATATAGAAAATTAAAAGAAAGAAACATAAGAAAACAAAGAAGGAAAGGAAAACGAAAAAGGAATAGAAAGAGAAAAATAAAGAAAATAATTAATTATACTAAAGTAAAAAGAAATAAATGAAAGATAAAAATATAAAAACAAATGAGA
This sequence comes from Tripidium arundinaceum, assembly GCA_030439765.1. NCBI lineage: Eukaryota > Viridiplantae > Streptophyta > Magnoliopsida > Poales > Poaceae > Tripidium > Tripidium arundinaceum. The sequence goes on along the minus strand of JAHUYU010003404.1, from coordinate 1,486 downwards.
AGAATAAGAAGACATAGAAAACAAAAAAAACAAAAAACAAAACAAGAAAAGAAAGTAAAAAAGAACTAAACAACGACCACCTTCATGGCTCCTGCGCACGTGCTTGCTGTGGGCTGCGTGTTCCGCATGTGTCCAACTGGACACTTTCCGCGTACGTGACCGAGAAACAAACACTGCATGTTCCTATTGGGCCCAAGAAAAAATAAAAAAGCAGCCCAAGCGCAGCCCAAGATGCCGTACAAATAGGTGGCCGTCGACTATTCGGCGCGAGCTTCAAGTCTGGTCGTTCGGACCGGATGATTTCCGGGTAAAGGAACGAATTTTCCTACGACTCTTTTCAAAAACAAATACATACCGTCAGTAGCATCCAGGGTAGACTCTTTTTTTTTTGGAAAAATTGGGGTGGACTCTTTCGTGGGCATGATAGGGACGCATATATGCATTAATTCATCTCTATTGTATTTGACACCCCCATCCATGCTAAAATTGTTGCACCACATCCCCTTGGATATCTCGTTGTATCTGCTGCATCCACTTGTGGATGTGGTAGGCCTAGGAGAGAACAATGCTCACTTAATCTGCAAGACAAACCCTGGATAAACAGTTTCCTTTCAAGGTCAAGGAGATGTCTTCATTAATCATTACTGTATGTCAAAGTAGGACAAGCAATGCTGCTCTACTAAGAAGATGCTCAGCACTATTACAATTCCGTAAGGGGGGACAGTATTTGAAGAATTGAATTTCTTGCCGAGCCCTTTGATATCCAAAAGGAATTTCCACCCGATTCTTCCACATATCAACAATGAGTACAGATCATGATACTCAGGTATCGCACCACTGGCCCGTTGTGGTCACTATGATTGGTAAATGGTTGCATCAGTTTCGGCTGATCCATAAACTTTTTAGAACCTCGGAGATCTTCGGGTTCGAAAAGTATTTAGCCCAAAAAGAAACCATGTTTACCCTTTTGCGACAAGGAAACATCTCTTTTGCACTTTGCCAGCAAGCCTAGGCAACCGAGGTCACCGGGCGGTGGATCTTCCAGTGGATCAGGCAAGAGAGTCAGGTTGCCATAATCCCATGCATGATGAATCCTTCATATGAGGAACAACTGCGTCATCCAGCATCTCATATATTTCAGCACATTGTGGATGCTCTTGATCCCTTGAGTAGAACATATGATTCCTCATGTTCACCTCAATCTGACTAAAACCAGGCGTCCTCTTTGCCTTGCTGCCCCTCATGACCTTCCACACCTTTGCCGTTTCATCCCACATTCCATGTGATGCAAATACATTGGCCAGGAGCCTGTAGCCTCCGGAACCAGAGGGGTCAAATCTGACAAGATCCTCATCCACTTCTCTTGCTACCTCTACCTCATTATGCATCACACAGGCTCCCAGGAGCGTCACAAGATTGGCCTCATCCCGCATACCCTGCTGCATACCATCCACAAGTTCCTTGGCTTCCCTTACATACCCTGCTA